>CABFOV010000566.1:0-57357 GCA_902141375.1 Timema poppense
CTCCAGAATCTTTGCTAAAGATATTAGAAAGCATCCATGAATAGGCCTATATAAATTAATGTAAAGCTATTTAACTACAGAAAATACAAGCATATTTTGTTGCAATCAAATTTATAATATTATACTCGTTTACTATTTTTATTCTATAGGTATTGATTATAAACATACCCCTATTCGGTGGTCACATGGTTTAAGGTTTAAAACTCACAATATACTGGAGTGCCGATGACTCGAAAATCGTGTTTCAAACTCTGGTCATGTGTACCGATGGTGGTTTTCAATTCTCCTTCCACGAAAATACGATTACATTTACCCTTAATTCAAACTTTTCATTTCTAACACATACTTGAAGGTAGATCTAATCCCTTTTCTAATTTTCGGCTTCCATTGAAAATTGAACCGCACGGTAATAGCTCGGAACTGATTTATTTATCTGTATTATTGTGTGTTTTTTTTTGCCGAATCTTAGTACCCATTAGAGTAATATAAAAACATTAATTTGGCTTATAGAATAAGGGTGAATAAGGTAGAACTTTAGAGAAATTTCACCCACATTTTCGTGGAGGAAGAATGGGAAAACTATCCACAACACACCTGATCGTGGTTCGAACTCCAATATTCCAGTCACCGGCAAGAACCTCCTATTACGAGAGTGGCGCGTTAGACCATACGACTATATGCAAATAAGTATAATAATTAAAAATATATTTTACATTAAATTATCTACGATCTCGTATCACCAAATCAATCCATCTCCCTCCCTTCCCCTCCCTTTGACTTTGAGATATAGCTCGGCGGCCAGCAGTAGGTCTATTGTAGGGAGGGATTCAGGACAATCTCGCTGACACGGCACATAATGATGTCACACAGTAGGTTTAAAGCTTTGGTCAACCATAACTCAAAACCACCCCTTACTCAACCCCGTCTGTCTCCCTTTCTACTCTCCAGTCCCACTGAATGGCGATGACATTTATGATCGGCGATGTATGAGGCTACATGGAACGCCATTGTGTAGAAGCTTCCTGTGGTAGACTTTCGAGAGAGTCGGACATATTCCTCCCCTTTGACCTACTATCCCCCCCTACCCCAATCCTGACCAAACTACTGAATGACCTATTGGTAGTAGGGTTGACCCTTGTAAGAGAGCTTACCGACGACGCGCCATCGACGGAAAAAAGGTGTTAGTCGAGATTTATGGTACTTTAGAGGGTTGTTTACATTCCCTGATTTTTCTCAGTTTGAGTACATTGTTGTGCGCGTTGTTACGTTGCCGATGGCATTAATTGAAAGTCTATTTTATTGTATCCAGTAGCTTTAAGGTACTCTCGCACTACTTTCGTTCGAAAAATAAGAAGGAAGGAAGGAAGGGCGGGTGTGTGACATAAACAGAAGTTACTAAAGTATATCGCTATAGTACAACCTTGCATGGAAGATATTTATTTACCTGACGGCTATAAAAGTAACTATACCTAAATTTTCTTAAGAATGGACGTTTCTGACAACTAGAAAGGTTACTAGATATAATTTCACGTATTCATACGTCACGTTTTCACTATCTTCGGTTTAACTTTTGATAGATCAATATTTAAAATATGGTAGAATATTATCAATTTTGTACTCAAAAAGGGGATATTTCCTACAAAATAATAGTCCTAACGTGATAATAAAAGTACTTCACATACCACATGCAGACCCGGTCTTTGCTTATCTACTTCAATGTTCAGATTTTACATACATATGGTAATTATTCTAATGGGGTAGAAATGAGGAAGGAAGCGTTTTAGAGGTAATTTAGCTCCATTTGCTTGGAAACCATTTAATAAAAACCATCCACTGTACACCCAACTGGGATTCGATTACCAATCTCCCCGTCATCAGTAGGCTGATCTGACATGAGAGTGACGCTACAAAGTATAGACCTTTCGGCCACCGAAGAAAGTTAGATTTTTCAGTGATTCATAGAGATTGTATTTGTGATGTACTTGAGAAGATTATTATTATTATTATTATTAGCACCGCGTCTTACTACCCGTTCCGGTTATACGCACTTACGTTAATGTGTAATGGTAGGGTGATTGTGAGATGAAATGGAAGACCTAAAGTTTAACGTGGGATCCGAACCACGGTGGGGGCCTGGCATTCCCCACATTCACAAGATGTGATTAATACACGTCTTGTCAGAGGTGAAGGAAGGGTTTGGCAATCAGGTAAATATGTGCCGGGACCGAGGATTGAACCCCGGACCCCTAACACAAGAGTGTGACACCTTACCCCAGGACCACCAGGTCACCTCCTCCTTGAAATAGAAATAGTTTAATGTGTTGAGAGTGGAAATATCAAGTCAACGGTAGTTTATGAAACCAACCTAGCAGAACTACGAACACAGAACGGTAGACTTTTTGATTCCACCATACACTAAGTCTATCGTAAAATGTAATCAACATTTTTTTTTTTTTTTTAATTTAAACAAGACCAATTTTTGTCTCCTTCCCTTGCCACGTTTAAATATTGGTACATCTTAAACTGTATTTAAATATTCATGTATCTTTATACGAAAATAGTATGCATATGTTATCATTACTATTAGGCATATATTATTATTATTACTATTATTACTATAATTACTATTAGGTAAAGACTCTATAGTACTCAACCCCTTAAATCTTAAAAAGTATTTCGATATTTATTGATTCGATAAAGTATCGGATTCAAGATATAAAATATCAATATTATATTATTTATATATGAATTGTAAGTTCCTATAGAGTTCTTATACTGCTTATTGGTTGCCCATCTAAAACCTAATTATAGGACAAACTTCCAACAACCAGAACCCAGACCATTAATTTAACCCTTCACTGGATATTTGAATGTTATAATATATGCATTATAAAAAAAATGTTCACATTCCGTTAGTACTATCTAATTTCAACCTTATGGTATCGGGGTAAAGTTTTCGCCTCAATACCCGATATACATGGGTTCAAACCCAGCCGTCATCAATGGATGCTATAAAAATCCGTAGCACAACTTCCTTCGAAGGGGAAGAAAAGACGTCGGTCCCATGTCAAATTAGCATGTAAAAGAACCATAAAAGTTATGTGAAAATACCTTTCCTTACAAAATTAGTAGGCCATTTCACTCTAGCTCATAAAAATTCTCATGTACGAATATAATCAGTCGGTCAAGAAAGTGCACTTAAAGCACCTCAACCAAATAAAAATAAATATTTTCTAATAATATATTAGTAAGCTAGTTAGAACCTATTTTTTATAATTTTCCATAAGATTTGGATTTGAATTTGTAAATGAGTAGGACTCGTAAAATAATTTATTGAACCCAATTTTAATGTGTGTGCGGGAAGGAGGGGGGCGGGGGGAGGGGGAATTAAATCTGGGATTGGCCAAATGTATTTTTTCAAATCTTTTTGTTGTAATATCAGAATTAGGCCTAACAATGTGTTTCATTTGTGTTCTCTTACAATCGCTAGTACTAACTAAACGTAATTACTATTTTATACTTTTTCCTACAACAGATCAAATAACAAAGTTAGTGGGGGGCCATAGAAGAATCTGAGTCAGATACATGGGTTTGAGAGGAAAAGGGAGGGAGGGGGGGTCTAGCGTAAGGGATGTACTTCAACCACTCTCTTACCTTTGTAACTCTACCTAAGGCTTCACTTAATTACACAATACTTTCGTGATGGCTTTAATTAAAAAATACGAGTTGGTCATTAACTCAAAAGAGAAAGTCGATTGTGCACAAACATGATACTGAAGAGGAGATGTTAAGTTGACTTTCAGTACTCCTTTAATTTGTGTTACACTTTGTGATACAAATATTAAACAAACGAAATGTTAAACAAAGGTACAAGATTAAAATCACCCCCCTCCTTTTTAAAGGATTTCATTTACTAGCACAACTTTAATTAATGTGTTCGACTAGAACAGAAGCCACGCCGTGAGGCATGTGAATAAACGCATCAGTCTTGTCCTGTCTGTATCTCTGGAAATGAGGATGTCGGGGTTAAAGTCCCCACTCTTAGCTAGTTTTTCAAAAAGGGTTTTCCAATCTATCTCTCCACGAGAATGAAGGTACACTTTTTCTAAATTACACCTTACTTCTTATTGTATTTTTACTATTAATACCACGTTTAACTATCCGTTATCAGCTATACGCTGATGTATTAATTACACTAATGGTTTTAAGGATTTGGAAGGTACACCCAAATTTGCGGGAAAGGCAATTATAAAAACATTTGGGAATACCACCCTAAATACACCCAACCGGAATCGAACCCCGATTTAACCATCTTCGGCAGTCTAGTCTGACACGAGGGTAGCGCGTTAATCCACGCGGCCAACGAAACGGGGTCCCTCCTTATTCATAAACTTTTAGCGTAAATATGCTGATAGCCTGGATGGGTAGTAAGACTCTAAGAAGAGTATTATTTTGAATACAAGTATTAAGTACCATTGTGTGTGACTAATTAAACATTAATTTTAACTTATTATTATTATTATTATTATTATTAGCACCGAGTCTTACTACCCGTTTGGGTTATACACACTTACGCTAATATGTAATGGTAGGGTGATTGGGAGATGAAATAGAGAACCTACAGTTTAACGTGGAATTCGAACCACGGTGGAGGCTTGGAATTCCCGACATTCCAAAGTTATGATTAATACACGCCTTGTCAGAGGTGAAGGAAGGGTTTGGCAATCAGATAAATCTGTGCCGGGCTCGAGAAATGAACTCTGAACCTCCAGCACAAAAGTTTGAAACTTTGACCCTATACTGCCAAGTCACTAACCTATTTACTACGTGCTAGACTAGATTGCCTATAACAGGGAGATATAGATTCGTATCCTGGTTGGGTGGTCTGAGGTTGGTTATTCCAAAGTGTTTTTCCACTCTATTTCCACATAAATGTGGGTACACTTCCTCTAAATTCAACCTTACTCACCTCTAACCCATTAGCGTAATTAGTTTACTCGCATATAACCTGAACGAGTAGTAAGACGTGGTCATAAAAAAATTAACACAAAATTTTTATTTAGCATCACGTCTTACTACCTGTTCGGTTTTTATGTTGAAATACTAATTAAACTAATGGATTAGGAATTGGGAAAGATTAAGGTAGAGGAAATGAATACGCATTTACGTGGAGGGAGAGTGGAAAACCATTTAGGAAAAACCACCCCCCAGTTCACCCGACTGAGATTCGAACCTCGATCTTCCCGTCCTCGGCAGTCTTACTCAATACTAAACTAGCGCGTTAGCTAGCTACATTACCAAAGTGGATAATATAAAAAACATTTAATGACTATAATACTGTTTGAGTGTTAGAGGAAGAGTGCTAGAGTAAAAACTGCGGCTAGCCACTGCTAATGTCAGGTAGCGCCTCTAGCGTAGCTCAACTCAACCACGGGGTTCAAACAAGTTTTTAATTTAGCGTATGGCATGTTTGACCTTGAGAGATGCAGTATCTAGTTCTGTTGACGTGTATGTGGACTTTTAGTAAAACGTTGGGGACAGAACTTTGCCTCAAGTCATAATTTGGAAGTTGTTAACACGTCACACTAGCAATGCGATGATGTAATGACAGTGATTATGAAGATGTGGAAACCCGTGTATATCTTAACCCAAACTAAAGCATAACTAACCAAACCATGGTGACCGTAGGTATAATTCCAATTTAGGGGAGAATATCTATGATACCTCCAGGTATCGAGCCCGGGACCTCTGGATCAGTAATCAGGGGAGCTGACCACAGTACCAAGAGACCAAGAGAACTTTAAATGATACACTACAGAATAGGTATTTTTTAAATTAAACTTACCCTATTAACCAAAATTATATAAATCTTCGGATTAATATTGTTAATGTTATCAAATAAATTAATTCAAGGGGGCTTGGTACAAGAAGTTCAAGTATTCGCTTGGGAAGAATATGTAAAACCATAAATGGTAAAACATGCTAATAAAGACTAAGTCACGTCCTTCTAAGTAACCAAATCCAGTGCAACCTCCACTGAGCCCGCACTACCTAGCGGGGCGTATGGGAACAGTTCTTTGATTGGCTTAGAGCTGGTCACGTGACCACACCCCCTCACTCTCTGATTGGCTTTTAATTTTCCCCCTCCCCTCCTCCAGAACCCCTTTCCAATGTTCCAAACTTATTTATTCTTGTCTCATTTGTTTTTTTATTTGTGCTCATTGGCTATTTATGTATGCTCATTGGTTATTTATTCATTGGTTTTTATGTCTGGTAGGATTAGAATGGGGCAATGGAGTTTATTTCTTTATTGGTGTGCAGTCCACGGCGTCGGGCACTCCTCCCGTGGAATGGGAAGGAACACAGAGCACGAAATTTTCCCAACGGCCGCTTAGCGAAGATTGTGACCACCAAGCAGCTGACAGCTTATCGCGGCCGTAAGACCCATTTTACCCTACCCAACCCTACCCAATGGGTTTTCCCTGTGTCACAACCCCCTTATGTGGTAATGGGTTATTCCCGGTGACTGCTGATGTGGCACCAGTTTGGAAGCTTGGCAAGACAAATCGAGACAGAAATAGAACACGAACTTGAATGATGTCGCAATGCGTTTTTTACCGGTGACTCATACCTGGCGGCAGTTTGGCAGCTCGACAAGACAAGTCGAGACATAAATAGAACACGACCTTGAATCATGTCCCAATGGGTTTTCCCCTGATGACTGTCGCCAGTTTGCCGGGTCGACAATTTAAGTCAAGACAGAAATAAAACACGACCTTGAATGATGTCACAATAGGATTTTCCTGGTGACTGGTGCCAGTTTGGTGCCAAATTGACGGCTCTACAAGTCGAGACTCGTATCTACGTGTAAGGGACAGACAGGTTTTACGTGAATTTAACACGATATTACAAAACATATATTTATTAAACATTAAAGGTTTTACAGAAATACATTAAATGTTTCACGGACATACATTAAAGGTTTTATAGATATACATGATATTTACTATATAGTTTTACAGGAATGACGCATATATTCGTTCATACGTTTTTCTATAGTTTCTCTTAGATGCGTTAATAAAATTGTTTTTTGTTCACAATCCAGCATGTAATAGTCCAAACCGACGACTTGACGTGTATAGCAGGTAGCACTCATAAGATCCAGGTTTCTTATGTACGTTTCTACAGTAGGCTGTTCGAGGTCAAAGTCATCCGCTAATTCTGTTAGGGTGTCGCATACATCCACGACAAGTGTGTCGATCAAATCATTGCAATATCGTGCCGTCCCGTCCCGTCGGTTGACGGCTGCATCAGTGAGTTCCCACACTTCACAAAGACGCGCCTAGCCAGGTGCTAGATAGGCGACCCGTTTGAGTCCGGTGTCTTGGTTCTCATTGATGACGACCATACGCTCACCACACATTCATCTAAGAGAGATTTCATGATTAGTCAGACTAATCTTCTGAGGAGGTTGCATGTTGCTTAAAAACTTTGATATGGCCAACTTGTAGTTGTCCAGTTCTTGCCACTCTGTACGGTTAAACACCGCACAATTCCCTTCACATTTTTCTAGCTGGACATAGGGCGTAAAGTTGTTCTTGACGCTCATGTCAACGATGACTCGTTTGGGGTCGACTACGTCCAGCAGGAACAAAATGTTGAAAATACTGGTGATGGCGAATGGCTTCACCGGCTTTGCTTTGCGGTGCAAACGTCTTGCCCTTCCATGATGTTTGTTTGTTTCGACCACTGTTACGGTTATGGTGGGTATGCCTACGGGACACCCCTTTTATAGGTGCACGCTGAACGACGCAGCCCCTTGAGGGGCGGCAGGACCCTACAATCTTAAAAAATGTGTTGAAATATCTCATCACCTTAACGTCGTTGCTTGTATGATTGGTGGGAAAGAATATGCTTTGGAAAGTTTTCATCGGAATGTTCTGGGCGCGATAGAGAGGGTACATGAAACAGTAATGTCCGCAAACATCTAATACTATGCTTTGAAGTTGTAACTTGCTGTGGGATGTGCGGGAAGTGTTTTTGAGTATAAACTCAAGATGTGACTTTATATGGTGTTGAAAACCATTACTGTCAAAATATTCTCCCACGTCATTCTTTCCGATAAAGATGGCGACCCAATGCATTCCAGGCTTTGGTGTGTGGATCAGTGTTGATGACTAGAGCGGCAGGTTGAGCTATTCTTGCGGGTAGTTGATCAGCAAGGAAAACACCCGACCGTACAGAACGGAACCACGGGTTTGTTTTCAGCGCACGTCTTAGAGTGTGCGTGTCCATCTTCAATCATCTAATCTCGAAGTCCCCAGACGATAGAGGTCAAACAGAAATTCCATACAGAACTATGTGCCATGCACATGGTGCGGCCCAATTTAAGTATTTTCAGTGACGAACAACCTCTGTCGTACAGATCTACAATTGATGTAGACGTGTATTTGACTAGAAACTTGTTCTTTTTCACCCCCTTGACGTAGACGGTTTCTGCATGCGTTGTAGCACGGGAGATGAGGGATTCGAGCAGACTGTAATCGACATCACCGCTATCCCAGGGAATACCATGCAGATTGTTGACTATCTAGCCGGCTTTCTTTCTGGCATAGGTGGAAAGTTCCTCGACAGCGTATGGGGGTTTTAACACTCAATGTTGAAGTAATGTACCCCATACAGGTAAAACACTCAGTTCCTTGATGATAAACTCTTTGCTGTCGTCGATGAAGCTCTGGAAATTCACAATAACGTTCATGATTTAAATGACGAGTATAAGGGGCGGGAAGCCGCTTATATAAACTCCCATAATCGGTCACGACGTTTCTGTCCTTGTCGATGATGGTGATGTTGGCTAACTCCTCGTACACGATACAGTTGACGGTTTAGGTGAGAGCTCTGGTGAAGCTCACTTCGATGCTCAGAGAGCCATGCTTCTTCAAATTCCAATACGATGTCATGTGGGCGGACAGATTAGGTGTGAGATCGAAAGCCATTCGATGATATCCCTTAGGGAAGGCTTCCCGTGTGATGTCGCTACCTTCGTTCATGAATTGGATACCCGTTCCAGAAAAGCGTGTGTGGTCACTTTTTATGCATGAAATGCTAATAACTTAAAGACAAGGACATCCACAAATCCGGCCTGCTGTCTGTTAATTTATCAGACACACATTTATTAGCCGTGTCGGGAATCGAACCTGGGATCGATAGTTTAGTATACAGATATTCTATCGAATGCGCTTAGGTGGTGGTTGAATTTGATCTAGCACATTGCAAACACGGCTAAGGTGACTATTAGAATTTTCTCTCTCTTTTCTTGTTTGTTTGTAATAATAACCTTGTATACCATGAATATAAGAGCTAATATTCTCGAAACGGTCAGCTGTCAAAAGGTTTTGGTATGCTAGCAAAACAATGGTGGTTCTGGGGAAGAGAGAACGTGAATAACTCTGGCTTAATAAGCTGTCTATTTTTAACCTAGTGGCTATAGTATAGTTACGTGTAGAAGTGCTAAACTATATAATGCCAAACTTACATATCAGCCAGTCTATCGCGTCCAATTCACCCCAAGCATCAGAGATCGAATTTCCCTAGCGTCGGTAGGCTCCTGGGGGCTGAAGGCTGACGGTGGCGTGAGGACTGCGACGCTGTAAAGAAAACAAACTGCTTCCAAAAGGTGCGCCGGTACAGGGTCCATCTCCGCGTCACCACTATCAAGAGGTGGTGCCCGCACACATACTGTTAAATCCTGGGCGAGTGCTACTTACTCCCTCAGGCCAGTGTCCAGCTCGTACGGATCCTAATATTCTGAAATTAAATAAATACATAATAACTACGATTATGGGAAAAAACCACTGACAATTCTATAAAAATCTATAGCAGGACGCTAATTGCCCAACGACCAGTCGCCATCCACCAGGTAAATTCCGTCCTTGCTAAAAATCTCTGAAGGGTCCGGTTTACTCTGCGCTACCAACGCTGCAGGTGGAGGGGATGCGTTTTCTTAAAAGTCTGTCAAAGTAACAAATACCGCTGTACACCACAGACATAATAAGCAAAATAGTTACCATTAAAACATAAAAAGTTTTAAAACATACCTGAATCTAGCATATTTTTCAGCGCACTGAAACTCATCATGATGTTTACTAGCCGCAATTATTAATTATAATGACCGAATGTAATGATTTCAAGGTCTATTTATAGTCCCTTCAATGGGGTTTACCGCATGTAAAGGTGGTGGCTTCTTATTGGTTGATATAATGTTTCCGCATCGATGATTGCACGTTCCCGAGCTATTTACAGTTATCTGGCATTTGCGATAGTTTTTCTGCCGAGGATGGACGTCTTTCTCTGGTGCTGTCTAAAGGGATCCTATATACCAATAAGGACCGTCGGTCGTGATTATTTCTCCAAGAGTGCAAATGCGGGTACACATCTCGCCCTGTGACTGGAGGAGGTAGGGGGTTCGAGTTCCTGCAAGGTTGACAAATGCTAATCCTAACTAAAAGCATAAATAATAGCTTTGGCTGTTTTCACATTTCAGCCCTGCTCAAATGACGGTACATCACTAATTTTATTATTCTGTCTTTCTATCATTCGGGCAAAGATATCCAGACGGTGTTGGAGGGTTTTATTATCTCTCATGTTCAGTTGTCAATGACGCGCAAATGTGGGCACACATTTTGCTCTGTTACGTAAGGATTTAGGGGTTCAA
Source organism: Timema poppense (assembly GCA_902141375.1). Classification (NCBI taxonomy): domain Eukaryota; kingdom Metazoa; phylum Arthropoda; class Insecta; order Phasmatodea; family Timematidae; genus Timema; species Timema poppense. Next base: position 10,715 of record CABFOV010000566.1, read on the forward strand.
GTCCCTTAGAGGGCAACAATCGCTAATTACTTCACATTTAAATCCCTGGCAAATGATGTTACACATTTCGCCTGGTCAAAATAAGCTCTTATTTCACGCTTGCCTTAAGAGCTTGGTTCGAATTCATATCGTGCGTGTGTACCGAGTCCGGTTTCCTCCCTCATCATCCACGGCTTGTGCCCCTGACGGGTAGTATGACGCAGTTCTAAATACTGATAAGCTTAACTTCGTGGCTATTAGCATGGAGGTAGTGGGATTGAATTCAGGTCTACCGTGTCACTCTGCCTTCACACAAATGCAGGTACATTTGATATCGTCCTCAGCACTGATATTACATCCGAATTTATGTAGTTATATATTATTTCGTCTAAATATAGCTGCGAACATTAAATTCAAGTTACTCAATTCAATGTAAGAGTAATGTAAGTGTTATATATTATTTCATCAAAATATAGTTGCGAAATTCAAATTCAAGTTACTCAATTCAATATTACCTATGATTTAATAATGCAAGAGCTGTATATTATCCCGAAAAAATATATTTGTGGACATTAAATTATTTGTTCTGTTATTATAAGTGGCTGGAGGAATAAAACGGTTGCTTTTTTTTCACTTTATCCTACCGTCACAATGCATTTTATAATTTTTTTGTATACTTGCATCGATGGTCGCAGGGTTCAAAGCACGCCTATACGGCTGGGGACAGAGTGATCGACGTTTGAAGAAATTGTGGGTACACATTCTACCTGGTCGATTGGCATAATGGTGGGGGGTGCAGGAAGTACGGCCACTCCAACAGACATTATATGTGTTAATGATATCGGGGTTAGAATCCCGGTGAGCACGCCGTCTAAATGTCAGTTTCATCTAATTCTGGCGGGGGGGGGGCGGGAGATCGAATCCTTTGTCCCAGAGTGGGCATTAGAAAGCACATCTGAACCTGCGGCCTTCAGAAGGCCACGACCAATTCACCAAGCGGCCTTGGGGCTAGGGGGAAAGCACATTTGAACCAACACCCTTCAGAAGGCCACGACCACTGCACAAAGCGGCCTTGGGGGTGGGGGGTTCATGACTCTTCAACAGGGTCGTTGCCACATTCTTTCAAAATTTATAACAAGTTACGGTTGTTGCAACATCTGATGACCCCCACTGACCTCACAGAAAGAGGGGTATCACGAAGTAAGGTGAGAGGTGTGAAGTGAAAGGCAGTCCAAAAGAGTCTTGTGAGAGGGATCAGTCAGTGTAACTTTGTTCATTCTGTGCCGTGGCGATGTAAGGAGGGTGGGGAGTGAGGGTAAAAGTGAAAGGGGTCTTACAGCTGGGAACCATCTCTCACGCTCTTCGCTACGCTGCCGTCAGGAGAGCATTGTACTCCATGCCGATGCTACAGGAAGAGCGCCCGACGCCATGGATTGTATTCCAATAAATAAAAAACCCAACTCCCCGTTCCAATCCTACCCAGACATAAAAAAAACCATGAATAAATAACCAATGAGCAGAAATAAAACAACAAATGAGACCAGAAAAAACCAGTTTGGAACACTGGAAAGGGGGTGTGAGGAGGAGAGGAGGGGGAAAACCAACAGCCAATCAGAGAGTGATGGGGCGTGATCACGTGACCAGCTATCAGCCAATCAGAGCACTGTTCCCATACGCCCCGCTAGGTAGTGCCCGCACCCCCAAGTATCCTACTATGATGCTACGAATTTATTGTATATAGTTGTATCATGATTGGGAGCCAATTAATATGATACGGTGGCGTGACTGGCACCAATTTTGATGATTAAGTATTTATTAAAATGTTTACTACGTGATCGAGCACTAATTATTTTGATATCTGGTTTTACGATGATGACAACGCGAGCATGTCTTACTGTGCACTTGCACTTGGTTACGTGATCTGATTATTTCTGATAAAATAAATAATACTTTCAATGTTGCACACGATTTATTAAGATGATAACACCTTCGGTACGAAGATATAATATGAAATGATACAGTTTTGTTTATTTACGGATTGTTTTTCAATTACATATTCCGTGTTCTGAGTACCATAAGCTGTATAGATTTATGTTACTATAGCTCTGTGTATTCATTCGCATAAACGGCTTATATATGACCTACCTCTTGCTTCTTGGACCCCTTGTCTACTGTGTTAAACTAATTAATAGAAAGACTTCTGACAACATTATATTGTGAAGGCTGGCTTCCTATTGGGTAGAGAGAGCCAGCGTTACAAGATCATTCCTATGCTACGGAGTTGATCTTTCGAAGAGAAAGAAATTTTTTTGAGGCGTATTACATTTACATTATTTCTAGAAACACCTGATTTTCCATGGATGAAGTATTAAAAGGAAATTTTATATACAATACTTTAAGAAAATTACACTTCACCCATGACTTTTTAAATATATCAGGGGGTCCAAAATAGTATGATTTCACTACATAACCAGATGCAAGCATTTATTGATTAACATATTTTATTGATTTGAAACTATCGGAAACCTTAGCTTAGTTGGTAGCGTGTCCATCTACTAAACTAAGGGTTTCAGGTCCTATTCCTGGCATAGCTATAAAAAACATTATAATCGGTGATATGTGGGTCTACCCTCTCACAGTGATGAATTACCTGGCGGGGGCTGAGTGTTGTGTGTGTTAGTTTATAAGTCGTGTGCTGATATAACAGTCGTTTAAGAAAATGCACTTTAATATATCAAATAAATTAAATAAATTTAAATGCTTTATAATTTATAATTATATAAATCAATAATTTACGATCATTTGCCTTCAATATGTGTGAACTAGCAGAAGTGCACGGCGCTGCCGTTGGTAACCACACAACCCCTGGCTTTATTTCATTTTATTTCTTCAGACCTGACGTTAAATTAATTTAAAATAATTAAATAAAAATTTAAAAATTCCGGCCACAAGGTGTACACGTTCGTGTAAAGGGGAAACAAATTTTAAAATGTCAGCCCTCTACGTGCGGTATGTGTCAAGCAACGCTCATGACAGACACGCAGACTCGTCAATTTATTAATATAGAAGGTAGGACTAATTACTACAACCTACACCAGTGATAATATGAGATAAAGTGTTGGTCTCATAATAAACTCGACAGTCACTGATGGTGAATTTGAGGTTCGATTCTTGGCTAGGTGCGCTTAGGGTTGTTCCCACATGTGATTTTTCCATGTTAATAAGGAAACTTCCCTTGAAAATACTTCTCACACTTTATCTTCATGCAACTACGGGTATAATTTCTCTAAATTCAACCTTCCACATTATGGTTTCGTTAATATTATACACAAGTTAGCACCAAGTCTTATTACCCGTTCGAGCTATACGCTAATGTACTAATTACGCTAATGGTTTTATGAATCAGTAAGGTTTATTTGAAGGAAGTTTACCCGTCTCTGCGTGGATGGAGAGCAGAAAACCATTTTGGAAAAACCACCCTCAAGAGGTTTGAATTTCGGTCGGGTGTACTATCTCCCCGTCATTGGAAGTCTTGTCTACTGCAAGAGTATCGTGCTAGACCACGGAGCGACCGAAGCGGGTGTTAATATTATAGGTTTGAAAAGATTTTATTCGGTTTGCTATACACGATAGTTTCATATCGAGTTTACCTATCATTGTATAGTTTTCTTTTTCTTCTTTATAATCCGTTGGCCTGTTCCATCCCATGGGCTCTAAAGGCTGTCCTTCCATCTTCGCCTCGATCTTCCAGGTCTTCTCCTCCATTATCCGGGCATGGAAGCGGCAGTGACGCTGCTCGATTCACCCAACAGACGCCCCATGCAAGAGTTCATAAAATAGTATGGTCCAATATTTGGATGGTGGACTGTAACTCATGATGGTACAAACCATTAATAACCTTCAGATGACTGTTACACCCTCACATCACAGGGGATGAAATATAAATCATAAATACACTTTTCCCCTCACCACCTCTAAACTGAAACACAACAGAGTAGAATAATTAGTGATTAATGGAAAACAACATCGTTTAACAATACTCTCGACGCTTTTCATTTATTCATTTCGCTCTATTCCGCACTACCCTCTTCCATTCTTCTTTACATCAGGATACAAAATGCTATAGGTTAGGTGCTATGTACATTTTTTTTGTGGTTGAGTAAAACAAAAAAAAAGAGTTGAACATCGCAAATAATAATGACCGCATATACGTTGTGATGTTATATTTATGGTACTGCAACGATGAAGTGGATCTATTATATATGTATATATATAGTTTTGTTTTTTCTAAATCCTAACTGTTTTAGGGCATTATTATCCATAACATGGCAAATTTCATGTAACGTTGGTTTTGTGTCACTACTGGAAGAGTTGTTCAACGTTTTGTAGATGATTTCTGAATCAAAGTATAAACATAAAATAATATAGGAGAGCAGTGTCAAAACTTTCAGTATGTAAATGATTTTTGTTGACATTTTATCGCGTACACTTAAAATTTTTGAGAAGCTACATGGACTATTGGAGTTGTCCATAAAATTATTAACTATACCATTACCTTATATTGTAATTTTAAAACTATAGTAATATTTATATATCATAAATTAGAGTTATAATGTAATGTATATTAAGTTATAAGGTAATGTAATGTAAGGTAAAATAAAAGTATCCAATAAATACAATAATTGAGATATTAATTGTTAGAAAATAAAATAGAATCTTAGTTGCATAATTTAAGTCCGATTTAGAAAAAATATTATTAACTCTTTTATGTAGTTTTTTTTTTTACGTTCGGGCTACATCTTTATGTACAAATTACGCTAAGGATTTTGAGGATAAGGAATATTTTATTTAGAAGACGTGCATTTTCCTGGAGGGAGAGTGGAAAACCATTTTGTAAAAACTATCTTCAGTACACCTGACCAAGTTTCGAACCTTGAATTTATTGTGATCGGCAGTCTAGTCTACTATAACAGTGACGCCTTAAATCTTGTGGCTACCAACGTCAGTTTATTTAATATTATTGTTAAATGGCCTTGTTTTATACCAGTTATATTAGTAGAACAAAGTTCATAGATAAGAAATATCTTTACCTCTTTGTTCCGTGGGTCCAGAAACGTGGACATTTTATAGTGATGATGAAGGTAGAATTTAGAAGGAATGTAATTGCATTTTTGTGGAAAGAAGAGTGGGAAACCAGACCGGTAAATTTCATTTAATGTCTACCTAACTTATCCCTATCTTATTAGCGTAATTACCTGCTATGTATTTACCCTATATGCGTTTATTACCAACCGTAACTCGTCCTTGCTAACGGAGTTACCTATTCAATCCCTACGCCATTAGCGTGAGTAACTACCTTAGCTTTATAGGTTTAGCAGAGTTACCAATTTTATCTATACCCTTTACCCATTAGCATGTTTACCAATTCCTACCCCAGAAACGTAGTTACATATTTGCTTCTTACTTTATAAGCTTAATTACCTACTTTAAATCTACCTAATTAACGTAGATACCTATTTTTTACCTATTTTATCTAACCTATTTTATCGTTAGTTTAGATACCTATTTTATTCCTACCCTATTAATACAACTACCTAACTTATCTCAAGCTAATTAGATTAGTATATTTCATATCATTATTTGTACATGGTGCAGTAAAAATATAATTCAATAGTTTAATTTTATTAAATTCAATAATAGTTTAACATATAACAACTAATGCAGTGGCATAAGCTTAAGTAACGGTATAACATTGTTCATAGGAATGCATTCCATACATATAGTGTAATTCTGTGACCAGGAGTTAATTTCGAATCAAATTAAATATAATTATCATCGAGTTTACATGACTTCGTTAAGCATCATTATGACAGCGCAGTATTCAATTGATAACTCTCTGTTATTCACTTTTTCAGTTTGCTTTCAGAATTATTTGTTATCACCGTGACATGACGGATTTGATTTTACTTACTAATGTCAATATAAAGTTATGTAATGGTGAAAGTTTTTGGCCTAGAGATTATAATGAATCCCCAAATTTGAACATTTAAATTTTAGACCTTTTTTGAGAGTGGTGCTTCTACCTGCCTGCTTGCCAAATTTCAATTATCTACGCTTGTTAATAGGCTTTTTCTATTTTTAAGACCCTCAATACCACTAAATCCCCAGTACCCCATTTTGAAATTTACCATTTTTACATTTTTCTGGTTATATTAGACAATCCCTCTACCATCTTGCTGATTGTGAGTGTCCCTGCTGATCTAAAAGCGCGGTTAATCACTTTTTGAACACACATACAAACACAAACACACACACATATTTACATACAGACTTTCTGATTCTATTTATGTATAACAATCCAAAATCTGTTAAATTTATTAATATAATTATTTTACTATATAACATTTTAAAGTAACTTTTAATATATAAAAGTTTCAACGTATATAATTCTTTAACTATAGTATATTTTTATTTACGAAGGGTATTAGTTAAACCAACGTTTCAGTTCTTCCATATTAATCGTCATTTGAATAAGATTCCATCCACGTGTTGTTGTTGTTTTTTTTCAGGAAAATTCTTCGATACTTTATAATTTATTGCTCATATTTCATTGGTGCTCATTTATTTACTATACAAATATTTTATACTCTTAACTTAGTATGGAAAATCAATTATAATTTATTATATAACTCTATACAAATAATGTATAGCACATAATAATAGTAGATTATTTTAATCCAAGTAGTCGATTCAATCACTAGTGATGTAACAAAAATGTAAATATACGATAAAATAGCACAAACTTTTTCATATTGCATATCATGTATGGCTTCGAAAATGTATTTCAAAAATTTGTTTTGGGAAAACTACCCTTAGGTATGTTTTCCTCATAAAAACTAATAATTTAGGGTGTTAACCACAATTATCACTCCTTATATGTTTATTTTAAACCAAATTGTTAAAAAAAAATTAATTTTCTAAAATATATTATTCCTAAGCTACCTTAAAGCTAATGTTATTTGTAAAAAATAAGTATTCTTATTTATCATAAATTCCCAGGTTGAATTTACTTTTCAAGGTAAGTTTCCAAAAATGTCAAACTTTATGAACATTGTGATAAGTAAACTACTCTTAATTTAGTATATTTTAGAGATATAAATTTACATTATTATTAATAATGTAAAATAGTACCATGAAACCAATTTTGAACCAAATTGTTAAAGCCATTTTTTAAAATATTCAAATTTAAAAAAAGTAATCTGTGAACTTCCCTGCACTCTTTTGGAATTAAAATAGTTAAGGCCATTTTATAAATATTTCAAGTTATTGAAAAATCAGTAAACTACTCATAGATTAAATTTTACCCCAAAAGTCATTATACATTGTTATTTGTCATACCCCACAATTTCCAGTTATTTATTTTGAAATAAATTGTCATAACTAAATTCGAAGTATTTAGAATTCTCAAAAATCTCCTATCATTAGACTAACCTTCAACGAATCGTTGCCTAAAAAATAGTAATATAGTGTTTTTTGTCATGTCAATCAAATTCTAGACATTCATTTCAAACATTACCGCTATAAACATTTTCAAAAAAATTTGAAAGTAAAAAAAAATTACTCATCGGTAAACTAACCTTAATAAGAAGATCTAGGGTAAAAAAAAGAGTTTTGTAGTATAGCACTAAAAAAATCTAAATATTAAGTTTAAACAAAATCCATCCATCCGTTTCAGATCCATGGTCTGGGACAGACAGACAGACATGGGGACAGATAGAATTGTAAAATGCAATATTTTATATTCGTGTTCACATAAAAAGTAAGGATGTTTCATAATCTCGAGATCAATTTTTTCACAATCACAATACTTTCTCTTGATATGCGAAAGTAAAAAATTCCGTTGTTTACTAAACCATGAAAATATTTTTTTTAGCATCACGTCTCATTGTTCAGATTACATGCATCTGTACTAATTACGCTAACAAATTAGGAATGAGGGACGTTTAATTTTGAAGGAGGTTTACCCGTATTGCCGTGGAGGGAGAATGGAATTTTTTTTTTTTTTAAAACCACCCTCAGTACACCCACTAGAGATTCAAACCCTAATTCCCCTTGTCATTGGCAGTCCAGTCTACTAAAAGTCTGACGCACTAGACCATGCAGACAACGAAAAATGTATTATGGATGACAAGCTATTTACTAATTGATTTAAAAGATAGGAAAATGTTGACTTCACCTTTATATCTTATAACTTGTTTATTTGTACAATGACTTGTACGTTTATCTTACTTATAAGACGGCGTGGTTAACCTTGGATCTCACAGTTGTGTTGAGTGAGATCAGATGATGTGTTTGTAACTGCTCTGGCTTTGGAGGCGAACAAGGTAGCCTACACACAGGGCTCCATAAGGTATATTATATCAAGTTTATACTATTGGTTTCTTGTTTGATGATATTTTACACTTAGATATGTGCTTAGAGATTTTAATAAACTAGATACCTTCTTCAGTGGACTAAAGCGTTACTCTCATGTTAGACTAGAAGTTTGGGGTTTGAAAACTGGTCGGGTTGTACTGAGGGTAGTTTTTCTAAAATAATTTTCCAGTATCCTACCAAACAAATACGGGTACACTTCTTTTAAATTCAACTCATCTCTAACTCATTGGGATATTTAGTACATTTACGTATAACCTGAACAGGTAGCAAGACGCGATGATGAACCAAACTCTTATCACTAATTTATAATTTAAATATAGATTATATTTTGACATGTTGAATTTTGTGGTCTTGGGGTAAAGTGCTAGCCTCAGCACCCGATGCACGTGGGTTCAAACCTGGAAGAGGTTAATGGATATTTCTTGAGCAATAAGAAATCGTAATACAATTTCCTTTAGAGGTGAAGTAAATCCGTTGATAGTAGCATGTAAAAGAATCCTGGAAGGTATATGAAAATACCTTCCCGACAAAATTGGTAGGCCCTTTCACGCTCGCTCATATAAATTCAGTGTGGAAGGCAACTAGGAACCACCACACTTCCTTAACTCCCCTATCACGTGGGATTTTCACCAGATGGTGCAGGCAGCACTAACCAGTCGAAGGGCTTAAATGCGTGCCAAGCTCCGGATATATAGAAATCACGTCAAACCTTCATTGGGGTTGCTGGTATACGATTATGAAGGATATATTTTGTTGGTTTATGATTGCGATGATAAATTAAACTTGATTTATTATGAAATATATCAACTAATTTAATAACATATTTTTTCAGGTCCATTACAAATAAACAATTGCTATTAAAGAAAATGGCTATCATTACGGATTATGTTGGCCTCGATATCGTGCTGTTTTTTACTCTGATAATATCAGCACTTTATCTATATCTAACTCGAAATTTCAATTATTGGAAGAAAAAGGGAATACCATATCTGAAACCTACACCATTCTTCGGTAATTTGAAAGACATAATTCTACAGAAACAACATATAGGAATATATCTAAGAGCGGCATATGAAAAAACTTCAGGCAAACCTTATTTTGGTTTGTTCGCCATAGATTCACCAGTGATTGTTGCTAAAGATTTGAATCTTATTAAGAATATATTAGTGAAAGATTTTGACAAATTCTCAGACAGAAGTTTCTCTCCGGATGAAAGTGTCGATCCTTTAGGTGCTAAAAATCTTTTTGGTCAGAAAGGGCCAACATGGAGGCATCTAAGGGTCAAGATGACCCCAACCTTTACTTCTGGAAAGATGAAGAAGATGTTCTACTTAGTGGATGAATGTGCACAGATGCTGACTGAAATTATAGAACAACAGTCATTTGGAGGTATTTATCTAAAAAAAAATTAATAATATTTCAAATAAAGTAAATTATATTTTCTAATCTTAATGCAAGTCCGGTACGTTTAACAGTTAAAACTATCAATTAGACAAATATATAGATACATGTTTTATTTCTGTGTGTTAGGGGAATATTTACCATTGTATATTTCATCATAGGTAAATATTCTTCTAATCTCCTCCCATTAGTGTATATTTATATATAAATTAATATATATACTAATTATTCCATGTATATATATATATACTAATATATATACACCACTTATTCCATATATATATATATATATATATATTGCTTATTCTATATATATTACTGTTTCCATATATATATATAAAATAAATTTAAGTGTTTGGACATGCGATTTAATATGTATTTAACAAATAAATCATGCGTATAACATGAACAGCTAGTAAGACGCGGTGCTAAAAATAGTCACAAAAACATTAGTAATGTTTGTATTATTTATTACATAAGCCTTCTGACTATCTTAATATAGGTACTTTAATAATAATAATTTATACCTATAAGAAGGCAATACCTAGAAAGATGTCCACTCAAAATTCTACTAAACTTTTATACGAGCTATAAGAATTTAACTTGCATTATTATAGGTCATCTGCTCTAACTTCCACAAAAATTCCAATTAGTAGAAATTTCAAAATCGATGTTCCAAATTGGTGGATCAAACTTTCTTATTGATGCAATTTTTATAAAATGTGTGATAGTTTTACTTCAGAGCATGTTGTCAAACTTTCGAAAATATTCCGAAAAGTCGTGCTTTTCATTATAAAACCGTCATTTTGAAATTATGATTTTTGCTAAATTTTTTATCAAATTTGGTACAGTAAGATTGATGAGATTGTTAAATCTGATTCTTTTCCTTAATTAAAGATGGTGGACTAAAATTTCTACTTCTCTTTATATAAAAGGCATTATACCGGGGTATGTCCCAACAATATTATAACACACGTCTTCTAGACGATCTAGAAACCTGGCGTATTAAATAATATATTCAAGCTTTAAGTAAATTTTAGAAAATATAAAATTTAAAAATGCAGTTTACATGATGGTGGAAAAACATTTTCAGTATGCGGACATTTTGATTAAATTTTGTTCATGGTAGTTATCAAGTTCATTAATTATTATTATTCAAAAGTAATTTTTTTTATTATTCAAGATGGAATCCAAAATTCTTTATTCGTTACGAATTAGATGAAAAGTCTTATAAATGGTGTATGTTATTTTTTAGTAAATGATTATTCATACAAGCATAATACTTTTTGTTTAACAAACCATCACTTTCATCCTTAAAATCATAGCGGGCTGCGATTATATTAACCATTTTCCTCGAAACTAGATAAAATTATTAACGCATTCTAATGATCGTTTCATCACGTCGTTTTTCTTATGATTGTGACTACATTATTGAATCTGGATTTGGATTTGACTTGCTTTCTATTTTTGTTGCCCAACCCGACTCTTGGATCCGATTACCAATGTTGGAAATTATATTTTGATATTAGTTTTTTTCATTATTATAAGCAGCTAAAATTATGTCCTTTCTTTGGTTTATCCGTCAAGGGTTGTCCGATAAAAATTATATTGGATATTCTTAGCATAAATTAATTGCCTATACCCCAACTCGTGATCAAGATGCCAGGATATGTTTCATGATTTTCCATTTCGATTTCATTTTCCTTTATTTTACATGGTAACACACATTGTTTTACATCTATAATTTACAACTATTCAGAATATATAATATATTAATTTTAATTACATATTCACATAGAGTAAATATAAAAATATTACAGATGAGAATAAATGCTATACATTTATATGTATAGGATATAACCATAGATTCCTTTCCTCAGTATATACCTATAACCCGCCTCAGTGTCGTACCTAGCTAATGTGCTAGTTTCGTGTTGAGCTAGACTGCTGAGGGTGGGGATATCGAGATTCGAATCTTGGTCGGGTGAACTGGTTTTCCACTCTCCGTCCATGCAAATACAAGTTTATTATTATTATTATTATTAGCACCGCGTCTTACTACCCGTTCGGGTTATCCGCACTTACGCTAATGTGTAATGGTAGGGTGATTGTGAGATGAAATGGAGGACCTACAGTTTAACGTGGAATCCGAACCACGGTGGAGGCCTGGCATTCCCCACATTCACAAGATGTCTTGTCAGAGGTGAAGGAAGGGTTTGGTAATCAGATAAATCTGTGCCGGGACCGAGGATTGAACCTCGGCCGCCAGCACAGAAGTCTGACACCTTACCCCTAGACCGCCAGGTCACCGTTAGTTAGATAATTAATAAATTCATATGTATCTTAATTAATCAGATTTAAGGTAAGAATAACTTTTATTGGATTGGTTTTGTTAAAATTTTAATAGGCCTAGTAATTTTTGGTTGAGGTTATTAAACTAGTAATAAGATATGAGAATATTTTTAAATTTTAAATTCTCCCAGTTATTTTTTTTTAGTGCAAAAATCTTAATTGATCCATAAAAACTGTGGGTGGAAAATATTTTCAAATTTGGCCAGTGGTAAATTTATTCTATCAATATAATCTATTAGGTTCCACGTGAAATTGTACTGCTATGGAGAGAGATTTCAAAAATTATGTTTTTATTAAAGTCGAGATTTATTAAACCTTGCCAAAACCTACCCTACCTAAAATTCAGAGTTTAAAAAAAATTGTTTAATGAATTTATACAATTAATTATAGCTTTTGGTTATATAATAAATATACACCCCATTGGATGTTTTTATTTCTAAATTTAAAGGCTCTCGTTATTTTGGGGGGTAGGTAGTTATTCGCACCATTTGTATTATTATTTAAATTTCAGAATTATTAGACACACAGGCAGATGTAAAAACAATTGATTTAAAATTTGTAAACTGTTACATTAGGACGTAAACCCTTAATAATAATCCCCTGAAATTAATAATCTTAAAATTTAAATTTACTACTTCAATAATTCTGAGTTTAGATTTTTTTTTATTAAATATTTTAAACACTTAAAATTAAGTTTGATCCCTACGCAATACCTCAAACTCGTACTCCAGGTGAAACCACAGCATACTCGTATGAGAGGCTTCACCATAACCAGAGACTAGAGAAAATATGATAATATAAAGTAAATAGATAGATAATAAAGTCCTTTACGCGTGTAATCAATCCTAAAATAATCAGCCTTCAATCGTAATTAATTATTTTTAACGGTTAAAACAGTATTAGTTTTACCTAAAATTTAATCAGGGAATGTAACGTTATTATATGTTAATTTTTTTTTTAGGGTGGAGTAAAAGGGTGAAATAGAGGGGTGTAAAGGTCATCCACATATTCATACCATTATGATGGGTACTAGCGTGCTAGACATTAGACGAAATCTACTAACATTTGTGTGGAGGGAGAAAGGAATACTATAGCGAGATTCACCCCAATAAGAGATTACAATTCCTATCTCCCTGTTACCTATAACTCAGTCTAATTCAATATTGCTGCTTTAGAATTCGATCACCGATGAGGGTATCGTTATGAATTAAATATAATACAAAGTATGGAATAAAAACTTAATATTCATTGAATAAAATATTAAAAAATAATGTTCCTTAAAATAATTGTAATGAATTTAATCAAAACGGGTTTAGAGCAGATGATATGCAAATGTGTGTATAGAATTTAAAAAACCTCATTAACATTTTATAAATAATGCGTTTCAACTTCCCTCAAGTATCAACTAATTAATGTCATGCTATATTTTATTTTGCTTCTAAGTTGAATTTTTATCTAAACAATTTTGGATTAAAAATTACTTTTCATTTATAATTATTTATTTCTATATTTTGTTTCTGTGATTAAAAGTATTAATTCATATGTTTTATGTTCTCAGGTAAACCCATCCCTGTTAAAGAAACGATGGCTCGATTCACCACAGATGTCATATCTTCGTGCGCATTTGGCGTAAAGTCCAACGCAATGACCGACGTAAATTCCGAGTTTCGTAAGATACTAAGGAAAATATTCGAACTTGACTTGCTTTGTAGTATCAAATTAGCATTAGCTTTCTTTGTACCGTCAATAGTAAAAACATTCAAATTAAGAATATTTGACGAGTCTATTACTTTATTTGTTCGCAAGACTCTGTGGGATAATGTAGAGTACAGAGAGAAGAATGGAATAGTACGAAATGATTTTGTTGATCTACTTATGCAAATAAGAAATTCTGGAGAAGTTATAGATGACAATGAAAATGATCATGATATCAAAGAAAATTACTCTCTTACAAATGAAAACGATGAAGTGAAAAGTGAAAGAAACAAAAATAGTAAGAATGGGGATATAGCTAAAATAAATACACCAGATTTCAGTAAGTATGTGTTTATTAAAGTGTTTGTGGTATGCAAAAAATTATGTATTAAGTATAAAAAAGTTTTACTAGAATTATAAATATTATGACAGTTTTAAAAATGTATGTAAGCGATAAACTTTTCATTTATGTAATATATCTTCATAGCATAGAAATATTATATTAAATTAATTCCACTTATATTAAATTAATATATATAATTAACTCAAAGATATAGATTTTAACAACTCTTACATAATAATACCATTATTTGTATTTAGGCCGATGTTTGCATTTAAAAAATTCACAAAACTTCAATATCAAGAATTTATAAGCCAGTTGGAACTGGTTATATAATGATATTTGGTCATCTATTTTATAAATTTGACATTATATTAAATAACTTACTCATTATTTAATAATAATAATAATAATAATAATAACATTTTTATCTAGTTTTAAACAAAATAATGCAATTTATATTTGAAGACTATTTGATTTCATTAAGAATGGTTGATTTTTTTTAAATAAGTAATTTATTTTTTCAGACACAGTTTTAACCTTGTGATGCTACGGTACAAATCCACACACGCTCGTAAAGAAAAGTTTATCTCAGTTAAGAACTTGCTCGAAGTATAGCATTTTACAATCACGTGATAATGAAGTGATGTAATCTGTATTATCAAGTTTGATACATTTCTATTGTTTAATTTAATCGTCCGTAAACTCTGAAGTGCGTTATATCTTATAGTGAAGTGGTTCGAAACCTTTTCTTATTGACGAAGTGGTAAAATCATTTGTTCCGTCAGGCAAGGCATGGGCATTTGAAGCCAGATAGGTTTTTCCCCTTAAGGTATTTGGCTCTGATTATATTATTCAATATATTTAACCAAACAAAATCCTATTAATAATTTTTTACTACTATTAGCTCATTTATTTTTGTAGTTATAGCGTTTTTATATGAATTTTCAGTTTTTAAACTTATTAGCAAGTTAATTATGTGTGCAGGATTAATTTCGTTTTACAAATGAGAACATAAATAATTATATATATATACACACACACACAACTAAACATATCTCCCAAATAAACGTACAATATTTAATCGGATTTTTTAGCCATTTGGGTTATACGCCTAAGTAATTATTATGCTAATGTGTTATGCATAAAAAAGGTTAAATTTAAACCTAGAGGAAAGGTATCATCGTTTTAGTGAAGAAAGAGTGAGAAACCACATAGGAAATATCTCCCTCAGTATACCCAACCGAGATAGAAAGGCGATCTATACTTCATCGGCGGTCTAATCTATTGCGAGAGTGATGCCTTAGGTCATGCGGCCACTGAAGTGGGTTAGTCAGGTTTAAATTAAAAAATAAGAGGGGAATTGTTATCTGAAATGTGTTGGTGTGAATCTTTCATTAATAATATAAACTTGTTTGACCAATTAACAAATTCAAGTAAACGTTAAAATGAATATTTTAAAAATAAATTTGTTTTCAAGAACATTAGCAATAATGACGCTCCTAGGCGTTGATTTAGAATATATTTACTGACCAGCCTCAACAAGTTCATCTTGCCGTTTCGTAGACAATAGATGGGGAAACATAGTTTAAATATAAGCCTACAGTACTATAAAATATGTAAATAATAATTATTATAATACTTCCTCATTAATTTGAGAAACTATTGATAATCTTTTGGCGTTATTATAAATTCCATAAATGTTATAGCTTTGAATATGAACTGTGCGATTTATTCGATCTTCTTCTACCTTATTTTATTTGTATTAATAAAATTAAGAGTTTTTCTGACATGACCAGTGCGAGCTACCGCATGCAAAGTTCTGAAATTTTAAAAATTAGTAGCCCTTGTGACAAAGGTGTGCACCTCGGTTCTAAAATATCAAAATATTAATTGCATTTTCAACTAATTAAAAACCGTGTCCGGAGCAAGGCAATTTAAAAGCTGTATCCCAGGTAGAGCTGGGTATTTAGGCTAGTATTGTATGTTTTTAATTCATAAATAAATATATTTTAACAAAAATTATCTGAAACTTATATACGTTTAATCAATTTCTTTTATCATTTATTATAATATATATTCTAAATTATTATAATTATCATCACTGTCATTATTATTATTATTACTGTTATTTGTTCTGTTTTACGACAGGTGCATTCTTTTGTCAGTGAACTTAGACCGTCAATACGGCCTGTCCTCTGCCTCCTTTAGCTACCAGAATGTTCTTCTTTCCCTCAAGTTATCCAATATTTGAACCCTTCTTTTTCCTAAGCTCATACTTATATGTATATAATGTGTATATAGACTGTCTATATATATAATTCATATGATATTTGTTTAGAATTGGAAGGTGACGACTTTGTGGCTCAAGCATTTGTGTTTTTGGCCGCGGGGTTTGAAACCTCTTCTACCACTACGACTTTCGCCCTTTACGAACTATCCCTTAACCTTGACATTCAGAATAAGTTGAGGCATGAAATAATCACAGTTCTGGAGAAACATGACAGAAAAATCACATACGACGCTATGATGGAGATGAATTACCTGGATATGGTGGTTTCAGGTAAGAGATACGATTTACATTAGATACATAGAGCTTACTGTTTTGAATTTTATATTAATTTTTATTCATTAGAGTCTAATAATAATTGTATTAACTTATAATCTCAGATACGTGTCTTTTTCGTCTATATTTTGAGTTAAATGGGACCAGCCCCACCTCAAACTATCGAAAACATTAATTAAGCTACACCGTATAGCGTGAGTTACTTTATAAATATTTTTAAGCCCATAATACAAAAATAATTTCATATATATATATATGTAGGCCTACAGTACACTTCGTACAGTACACTCTGAAAGGTGGCAACCAGTCTTACCTTGGCGTGCTACAGTATGGCTCTATCTTATTGCAGCACGATAATAAGAAAACTCAATATTTCAGTGGCACAATAAGATTTTATTAAACTTAACTTAACTTATTAAATTTAACAGAAGAACAGTTTAAACCCAACCTAGGCTAGATACAAACAATAGAGTGCATCCTTAGTTAAGTCTGCGACAAAAACAGTTAGCATAGCGCAAATCCTTAATTAATTGTATACATTATTGTATTTTATTAAGTATTGTATAAATAGGGTAATTGGTAACCTGCAATAAATTAAAATATAAAATAATTTCCTTATAAATTTCCATCAATAATAATGCATAAAAATTAACTCTAAATCACCGCCAAATAGTTGAACAGAAATATCTAAATGTTCCAGCAATTGGAATCTTTAAAGTTTGAAATACCAAGATTATATTCTCTCTATAGCATGAATAATGTAGGGCCTAATAAATCGTCGCCCAACCCTAAAGACTTGATTTAAAAAGTAATTATAATAGGCCATCTTCAGGAGAATATGCAGAAACAAACAAAACCTTGCCATATATATAAAAATAAATGGTACGGAACTCCACACGAACTTTCTCGTTTTATTGTTTAAAAATGGAGATATTTACTCAACACTCGTAATATATGTGAAACAAAATAATATACACTAGCAAACCCAAGCATATATTGCACTATACCAATGTAAATCATTTTTTGAGTTCCAGTTTTAAATCTTATAATTTTAATTATAAAGAACTAATGTCCTCATTTGTATGTTTGGACCGATAAAAAAAGATCAATATTGGGTGCACAAAGGTCAACACTTAGTATTAAAATTTCAACTTTCAGTTAAAATTTTCAACATTTTATTAGGTGTTGTCTTCATGTCATCGCATTGCTATTAAATTTCTTATTTATACATTTTGACCAATAAAAATGTAAATATTGACTATTGAGTTCAAAATCAAGATACATCATTGTTGTACAAAAATGTATCCAAAGAGTTTAAAGAAAAATAACAAACTTTTTGAGAGACTTATATTTAATTACTCTATGGCACTGGAGAATTATTGCGTTAAAACATGTAATGATCCCGTTTTATTGAATTTGTTTCTAGTGCATTTAAATGTCGATTGGGTCAATTTTGTTTAGTCTGGCTGTACTTTTGTTGTTTCATTTCCGTACACGTGCAAGCAAGCTACGGTGAAGAACACTAAGTTTGCTTGTTTACAGCAACAATATGTAAAATAAATATTATATTACAGCTATAAATAATATTCTCTTTTTGTTTTGCTAAGTAGCAACTTTACCTTATGATGTTTCAATATGGCATTAATTATAAGTAACGGCCATAGTACAATCCACCAAGTTAACACCACTACCTTTTAGCTTAAATAAAGTGTGCACTATAATAGTAAACATATATTAATAATTACTATAATAATGAAAAGTAATCAAATAGATACTTCAGTTTGCAAATCAAAATCCCTATGAACATGCAAATGAATTTCTCAAAAAATTTTGTTAATATATTCACGTACTATTTCTCAAAATGTTTGTCAGCTCTGCAATAGTCAGAAATCCGGGATTTATGTTTCGTAAAAAAAATATTTTAAAAAGTATATTCATACAAGATAGCTTCTTATATACTTGTATTATTTCGGACATATTTTTATCCAATATTTAATAAATGAGGTTTTTTATTTCATCATCATCATCATCATCTTTTTCCAGCCTGTGGCCAGACCAGCTAAGTAAATTGCCTCAATCTTCCTCTATCCTTCCACCACTCTTCCTCCTTTAATTGCTTTCATTCTTCTTCTCCTCTTACTTGCACACTTTCTGTTAACTGCTCCTCCCATCTATTTCTTGGCCTCCCTTGCTTTATTTTTCATGAACACTTTAATTCCATCATATTTTTGGCATCCTCTCCTTCTCCAACCTCATCACATGCCCATTCTATACAAGTCTTGCTTCCTCTACTATCTCATGTACTCCCTGTACACCCACTCTTTTCCCGGATGACTTCATTGCTAACCCTGTTTCTCCTAACACGCTCCTCACAATTTTCAGTCCCATGGCCTCCACTTTCTTAATCTCGCTTGCATTCAATGTACATGCTTCTGCTGCATGTATGACAGTGGGTACAAAGTACGCCTTGTACAACACTTACTTACAATTCAAGGACACTTCTCTTTGCAATAGCAGGTCTCTTACAAACCTATAGAACAAGATTTGATCAATTATAATGCTCTATATCAATAAAAGTCTAGCGTTGTCTGTTTATGTGTGCGTATATATGTTCAGATAATTTTTAGTATTTATCAATTAGATATAAAGCTTTAATATCGCGAAAATTCAGGGAACAACTCAAAAGGTGAGCAAATTTTTCAAAATTTAAAAAAATATATATATATTGAAATATTAAAAAATAATTTATCTAATTACATTAATTCATCGTCGTGTTATTTATATTTCTAAAGCAAGAATAAATTAGAATATAAATTCCTATCTTAAATTCAAAGATAAATTGTAGTGAACTGTGTTTATTTTTTGGTAGATTTGTATTCATATTAGTCAACAAAAAGTGTTTTTTTTTATTAATGAAATTTTTCAATTGTATCTTTAAACATATTTATTTCATTTGAGCTTACATTTACCTAGCCTAGATATGTATTCATATAAACCGGTTACTACTCGAATTAAAAGACAACTAACGCTTGAAAGTAACAAATTATATAAACTCATAAATAAAACTAATGTTCGATTGTTGGTTTGTGTGCGTATTTGACGTCTTTACGCTAGAACTCCAAAATATAACAGAAGATATTTTTTAAACAGCGCTTTTTACTACCCTTTTGGGTTTATTTGGCACCGCGTCTTACCACCCGTTCGGGTTATACACCTAATTACTAATCACGCTGATGGATTAGGAAATGGGAAGGATAAATTTAGAGGAAGTGAACCCACAATTGCGTGCAGGTAGAGTGAAAAACCATTTAGAAAAACACCACCCTCAGTTCCCCCGCCAGAGATTCGAACCTCGATCTCTCCGTCCTCGGCAGTCTAGCTCAACACGAATATGGTGCGTTAGCCAATTAAACCGGGTGTCTATGTAAAAAAAACTACGCTTGTGTGTTAGTGATGAGGAAGGTTGAATTTTAGGGAGTGTATCAGCACTCAAGTGGAGTGAACATGGAAAACCATCCTCAGTACACCCGACTGGGATTTAAACCCTGATCTTCCCATCATCGGTCGTCCAGTCTATTGTGAGAGCTACAACTAACCTTTCATGCACATACAAATTGTATTTAGAACGATTTATATATAATTCATGTATCAGAGAATATTTTCTCTATTTAATTTAAGTTAATATGTGTCTGTATGGACTTTATGATGACAGTTACTGATTTCATTTAAAAAAAAGTATTTGAGGACAATGAACAGCTCTTTAGCTGAAGAATCTCCCATAAAATTTCTAAACTGTTTTTGGACTTTACTTCAAACCCTGAAATTTGACTAATCAAGAAAATTGACTTAGATTATCTAAGCCTAATTACGATGACTAGTGATCATGATGAATCTTCCAACAACATTGGATATGGATATAGTATATAATATTTAATGCTAATATTTATAATACACTAATTTCTAAAACATATGTATGATTAAAACACACACAATATAGTTTATAATAGGAATGCTTGAAAAAACCCATTAAAAGCTTATTTTGTACAAAAAAAATCTAAGTTTTACAGCATTTTTTAGAGTTATACAGCATTTATGTTATATATACAAAGTGTGATTTTATTTAATTATATATGTTTAGTAAAACATTTAACCGGAATTTTAGTAGGCCTGAATGTGTGTTTGTTTTTCTAGAAACTCTGCGAAAATATCCTGCATTGCCGTTCTTGGATAGGAATGTACAAGTTGATTACAAAATTCCTGGAACCAACGATATCTTAGAGAAAGGAACGACGGTTTTTATTCCAACTTTTGGAATTCACTACGATCCTGAATACTATCCCAACCCAGAAAAATTCGATCCTGAAAGATTTAGTGCCAAAAATAAGAATGACATACCAAAATATGCTTATTTGCCCTTTGGTGAAGGACCAAGAAATTGTATAGGTTAGTTGGAATAGTTATCTATTTGTTCAAACTATCCATAGTTTTAAGTTGTATCAAATTGTTATAGTAAAAATCAACACTAAAACATCTTTGAATGCTAAAAAGAAATTAAACTCAAGAAAAATTTGACAATAGAATATTACAGGTTTGATATCTGGTTTTACAATGTATTCACATTGTTTAGCTAAAATGTATTTACTTAGTAATTAAATATTAGTTTGTTTACTATAATAACTTTATCTGAAAATTGAAAAATTACACCTCGATACGGGAATCGAAACCGGGACCTTTGGCTTAGTACGCCAATGCTCTTAACACTGAGCTATCCAGTAATCGTCCCGTGCCCAGGATCATTCTTCACTCATATTTTAAGGCAGAGTCTATGATGGACGTGCGGAAATCGTTGGCTACAAATGTGTGATTTTATTAAGATCGCGAGCCATCATATAGCGCAGCCATCTTCGACTCGGTAGTTGGCTTATTGCTGCCACATGTACAATTATTATAATTTTTCAATTTTCAGAATATGATATCTAGATGTAGAATTCCTCAATAAAAAGCATAAATAATAGCTTTGGCTATTTTATTCTTAAATATGCAATCCCTTGAAATTATAATAATTGTAAAAATGGCAGCAATAAGCCAACTACCGAGTCAAAGGTGGCTGCGTTATCTGATAGCTCATGATCTTAATAAAAAAGAAAGAAACAGATCTAACTAACCTAAGATAAACTTATTATTGTAAGATAACGTATATGAGAATTGTTTTAGTTGTTTTAATGTTCCAAATCTCTCATGATAAATATAATAGTATTGTACATTTTCCTTTAAATAGATGGAACCCTAGATACAATTTTTTTTTTCTTGAGAATTTCCCCGGCTTTTTTTCACACAGCGTTTTATTACACAGTTACTATATTTTATGCTTTGATCTCATCAGGACTTTAATGACAAACAAGAAGTCTTACGAAAGATTCATAAAAAAAAAGCAATGTCATGAGATACCAAAGAATGTTAACCAACTTTAGAAAAAATACTATCCTCATTACACTCAGTCAGAATTCAAACCCTTATCTCTCCTTTATGTGCAAACCAGATTATACGAGTCCGACCATTAATCCACGTGTCCACTTATGTGGGTAATTAAATGAGTGCATTTTAAAACTATTTGATTTTATTTTTTCCCCCTCAGGAATGCGATTTGGTTTGATGCAAGTGAAGACCGGATTAATCCATCTGCTGTCCAAGTTTGAAGTGAGTCGGCACAAAGAAACACCGGTCTCTATTGTTTTCGTCACTTCGAGCCCAACATTGTGCGCTGTGGGTAACATGCCTTTGATTTTCAACAAGATAAAGGGTTAGGGAAAGATATAGTTCACAAAATCGTTTGGGAAATGTATTAATTGTTAAATATGTTTATTTTACTTATATTTTCATAGCAATTTAGACACCCACCAGTTACTATTGGGATTAAGGGAGGATTTATTTCACAAAATTGTTTAGGAAATGTATTTAGTTGTTAAATGTGTGTATTTTTTCTTACATTTTCATAGCAATGTGGTCATCCACCATGTACTATTGTGAAGCTAGGGGATTAAAACATTTATATTAAAATAAAACCAACAAATGTTTATTCATTCATTTAAAATTATAATTACAAATTAGTACATGTCTCATAGGCTTAAACTTATGGAACAAATAAATTTAATGTAACATAAAAATATAAAACAATTAAATATGTATTACTATTATTTAAAGAACAAATTAAATTTAAATACATAATGACAAGCTACACGTCAAATATATTACAGTTATAAATATAGCTTATAAAATACTATTGACTACATTTGTCATATTACAGTATGTATTATTATTATACTATACAATAAATTTCATTTATGGCCACCTATCAAATGAAGATATTTATTAAATTACAATATAATCGAAATTATTTATTTATGTATTTATTTGGAATGTTTACTTGCACTTTCTGAATTGCCTGATTAACTATCCAAATACTAATTTAATTGTCCAACGCGCACAAAAACCAGTATTCCAATCATTAATCCATCACTATGAAAGAAGAAGCTCTAATTTAATGAATGATACATTTTTTGGTCATGCCAGAAATTGAACCCACTAAGACGCATCACTCACTTAGCTAAGATATCAGAATTTTAGGATTTGACGTGATAAAGGTATAACCAAGAAAAAGGGTAGCTTTAGAACTTAAAATAATATTTATCATAATTATAAACCATATTATAAATAAATGGCGAGTTTATTATAAATCTTTAAATGAGATAACATATACAATATACAATAACTACAATATACAGTAGGCTTACGATTGTCCATTCTAACGGGGCGGTCGTTCGGTCCGGATAGCAAAAATGTCAGATAAGCCGGATCTTGAGGGTGAATCATTTTCTGTGCCATCAACACCAACAATGTGTGATTACTGTAAATTATTAGCGTTTCATAGCATAATTAAATTTGTGTTCGTCCAGTTTGCATACTTTTCGAACAAAGATTTAAATGTGTATTTTTACCTAAATATAAAAAGAGTTAAATAAAACATCGTTAATATTTACAAACCTTGAAATTTATTTTTTTAAATATGACAGAGATAACATAGCATGCATCGGACAACATTTAAAATTAAAGAGAGCATTGACTACATTCCCACTGTAGTGCATTGTCTAAATTAAGCGAATTGAAAGTGTTTATTTTAGTAATTTTATTTCAAATTAAATTAGAATGAAATGGTTCATAGCATACTGTAGTATAAGACAGTATATTAATAATTAAATTGTATCCCCAGCCGGATACTCGCGAGCCTACTGTATTTTAAAAACTGTATATTTATTCATACAAACCTATACCAATAGAAATTGCAACAATTAACAATATATTCCGAGTCCTAAACTCAATGTAAACATAGGCCTATTTTCTAAATCACATATTTACATATATACATATACACACACATATACAGGACACATTCATGTATTCTTACATATAAATACATATATGTATGTGTGTGTATCTGTTTATATATACATGTATAATAACTTAGTCTTGAAAACAGGCATATGTCTAAAATTTGACGAGTAAATAAGGATAGATGTTTCGTTAAATCCTATTCGTAATCGTATTCATTAATACTGTCAGTGATGATAGCTATATTCTAAAAGTTAGGTGCTTTATTCAGGAATTTAGTGCAAATCGCCTTAAAACCATTTTTTCGAATGTTTTAACCGATTTCAGAGCCACTTCTTAAAATGGTATTTCAGTTTCATCATATTTTTTTTTTTACTTTGAACGATTTTCATAATATAGGAAATGTCTGAATATTGATTCTTAGTATAATCTTTTGCTAGACTAACATAATTATCAGGGTCAAAATTGTGGACACACTTAAAAAAAGGCTAATTAATGTGACGTAAAAAAGTGAGTTAAGTTAAAATGGAATAAAAGTGATTTCTTCTATTAATACCTACCTTCCCAAAAATAAAGAAATCATATATCAAAAACCCCATAAAAGAAAAAGAGTATAGTCTATTCTCTAGATCTGTCTAATTTATCACTACAATTTATAATGATTAACTATTTGAGTAATTGGTGAATTTGTCCTAATTTTGAGTCCAAAGACATGAGCTAATCATTTAGATTTTAATGTTTCCATAAATGTATACCTAAAAAACAACCAAGAATGTCGTTAAGCAGGACTGGGGGTATTTTATAGCCAACCTTTTTTATACTCGTGTGTCTAATAATACAATTCTACGTAAGATCCTAAATTTGTTTTTCTATGAACAGTCATTTAAAAATGTGTATAGACTCCTATATAATAATAATAATAATAATATTTAGCACCGCGTCTTACTACCCATTCGGGTTATACGCTTGACTCCTATATAGATTAAGAATGTCACCTAATTGTTCACAAGCATTCATTTTCTACTGAGCAACGTAATTCTCCTATGCCATTCTAGTAATCTAATTATACAATTTATATACTCAATCCATCGACATTTTTTGACTTTGTAACATGGTGATCTATAGTTTCATCTAAAGCAAACTGAAAAGGGTGTAGGATACTTCAATTTCTATTAGAAGTACTCACCTTTATATTGGTGTATTTTTTCTTATAAAAACCCTCGTCGATGGCGTAATTAGCTAGTTTCGTGTTGAGATATATTACCAAATACGGGTAGCTCGAGTTTCTAATATCGGTCGAGTGGACTGTGGTTCTTTTTTCCTAAATGGTTTTCCACTCTCCCTCCACGTAAATGCGGGTTCACTTCCTCTTTACTCAACCTTCCCAATTCCTAACCTATTATCGTAATTAGTACTTAACCGTATAAAGCCAACGGCTGGTAGGACGCAGTGCTATATAAAAAAAAATCTTATACAAGGACAGGTTTGACCTTGCCATAAGACTTGACCGTTGTATTTTTCATATGAAGATAGGAATGACCTTGAATCTTCTATTAGTGTTTTTGTAAGAGCGGACGATGTGTTTGTAGCTTCTTGGCCATCTCGTTTTAAATAAAGAGGACTATAATACGTCAGAATATATATTATGCCGAGTCCATTAAATTAAGTTCTAGTTTAATTATTATTTGTTTAAATTGAAAATGACACCGAAACATGGGAATTAATTTTGACCGTCAATAAAATAAATTGTTTAATATTGGGGACTCCAATTTTGTACAACCCTGGGGACCTCCACAGCTCTAAATCTGGTTCTGCTTGTCTTTTGACTAATATTTTAACACAATTAATAATGGAAATACCAGGATACCAGCTTTAATTCCCAGCTGGATAGAAATTATATCACTATGATATTTGGTTTACTTCCTTACTTTACTCTATGGCATTATGAGCTAGAAAGTTAATTACCGCACTCACAAAAGTACGCCACCTACCCCCATCTTGAGCTAATTCTATCCAGTCTATCTCATTACACCCTAGCTCTCTCAGGTCTAGCAAAATGTTATCCTCTTATCTGTGTCTGGGTCTTTGCAATGGTCTCTTCCCAATAGGTTTGCCAGTCAATACCTTGAACGCGGTTCTAGATATTTCCATTCGCCCTTCATGACCTTCCCACCATAACCTGCGAGATTGTATTACCCTAACAATATCTGGTGATGACTGCAGGGTATGCAACTCATAATTATGTAGCCTCCTCCACTCCCCACTATATTCATCCATTGTTTTTTGCCCAAATATCTTCCTAAGCACCTGGTTTTTGATCACCCTAAATTTATGTTCGTGAATTGAAATTTGGTTTAGTCTAATTTATTAAACAATAAAGTAACCGTCTAAAAGTTTGAATAAATTACTAATAGGAAAACATAATATGAAACCAAGGCATACTGTAAGAAAAATGTACGTATGGGAAGCTAGCATCCAAAACAATATCCAATTTAGTTTATTGTGTATGTATGCTTAAACTTATTATTTAAATAATACAATCTATGGCGTTAGTTTTTACGTGTTAATATCTCATAATGTCCCGCCTTCAACCATGATGTATATTTAATACTGATAAAACTTGTTATCATCAAATCTACTTCAGATAATCTCAATTAAAGAATAACATTTAAGAACAAAAATAATGTGGCGCAGTAAATTCGAATTATTCCTATAGTTAGGTTTACTAAGTCACCCTGATAAAATGTATATATTCTAAATGCTGACAAAAATTCAAAATCATATAAAGGCTTATTACTTCATTATATAATCATTATAAATCAAACCGGGTAAATATTTTCAATTTTTTTTACATTTATGTTTATAAATAAAATAAATCACAGGAAAAGATTAAAATTCAAACAAATTTAAAAATATTGATCTCTTGTCTTTGGTATTGTAATTCTATTTATGTTTTTAACGACGCACCTTACTACCCGTTCGGGATATATGCTTGTGTATTAATTACGCCAATGGTTTTAAGGATTAGGAAGGATATGATTAGAGGAAGTAGAGTCACATTGGCATGTTGAGAGAGAGAGAGAAAAATCATATTTGAATAACTACCCTCAGTATACCGAGCGAGATTTGAACCTCGATGTCCCCGTTATCAGCGGTCTAGTCTATTGTGAGAATAGCACTTTAGACCATGCGACCGCTGAAATGGGTTTTGGTATTGTATTTATTTCTAGAAGGTTAGTTGGCGTTGAAGTTTTCGTGATTTAATAAGTTAATAAGGTAATTTAGTTAAATTTGTTGAAAATTAAACTGTGTGTCTCTATGTTAAAATAAATAGTATACAGACATGTGCAATAATTAGAATAGCATTATACGTGCAGTAATTACATTGATTTAATTTAATTTGTTTACGTATTAATTAGTTTGTAGAATTTCTCCACACATTCTTATGATTATTTTAAGAACTTTTAGTACTGACTTTAAATAAATTACTGGTGACCTGGCGGTCTAGGGGTAAGGTGTCAGACTTCTGTGCTGGCGGCCGGGGTTCAAACCTCGGTCCCGGCACAGATTTATCTGATTACAAAACCCTTCCTTCCCCTCTGACATGACATCTTGTGAATGTGAGGAATGCCAGGCCACCACCGTGGTTCGGATTCCACGTTAAACTGTAGGTCCTCCATTTCATCTCACAATCACCCTACCATTACACATTAGCGTAAGTGCGTATAACCCGAACGGGTAGTAAGACGCAGTGCTAATAATAATAATAATAATAATAATAATAATAATAATAAATAAATTACTTGTATATGAATAATAAAAAGATCAAACCTTGTTTTTTTTTAAGTATCTTCAAGTTAAGGTGACAGGTTTCCCCCATCTAACAGTGCCTGATAAGAATCTTAAAAGGTATTACCTAGAAAATTAAACATAACATTTTTAATAAAATCACTAAAAAGAAACTACCTACACCACCAATATTCAAACGTGTACTAATTTTATAAACTAAATTTTAAATTGCTTTAATCAAACATTCCTAAAATATTAGCTGAATCAAAATTCAAGAAATTTATTACTAACGAGTTAGAAAGAAATCAAAATAGAATATGGAGAAAATGTGCTCACATTTGCAACGTATATGAGTTTAGATCCGTTTATGAAAAATTACTTTTTAGTACACCCAGATGAAATTAGAATCCTGACCTTATCGTCCCTGCCAAACTGTATCAAATGACAGTGACGGGTTAGCCATCGTAGCCACTTATTCAAGTCACGTCACAAAATATATCATAGTAAAATATTTAAAAAGAATTAAGGAAAAATTGTATAGTAATTTAGGATGAAATGTGTATTTTCTGTGTCATACGTAGACATAAAATAATCGAGTTTCTTAGTCTATATATTACTTAAAACCTTTGAAACCTTTAAAACTCTAAATATGCCTATAACCTTATAGAGATTCTAAATAGCCTATCATAATGGTATCTCCAGTTAAATTTTTTATAAATATTATATTATCGATTAAACAACCAAGCAATTATAATTGATAGTTATGATTATAACCGCATTTAAATATCATATTCTTTAAATTGGAAAATTACACCTGGACACAGAAATCGAACCCGAAACCTTTAACTTGGTACGTCTATGCTCTTACCACTGAGCTATCCAGGAATCGCCCCGTTATCAGGGCCATTCTTCATATTTTAGCCTAAAAATTAAGGAAGGTTTTAATAAGACTATGGGTGACCTGGCGGTCTAGGGGTAAGGTGTCAGACTTCTATGCTGGCGGCCGGGGTTCAATCCTTGGTCCTGGCACAGATTTATCTGATTACCAAACCCTTCCTTCACCTCTGACAAGACATCTTGTGAATGTGGGGAATGCCAGGCCTCCACCGTGGTTCGGATTCCACGTTTAAATTGTAGGTCCTCCATTGCATCTCACAATCACCCTACCATTACACATTAGCGTAAGTTTGTACAACCGGAACGGGTAGTAAGACGCGGTGCTAATAATAATAAGACTATGGTATCTGATACCTTAGCTCAGTCGGTAGCGTGTGTTGTCTACTGTGTCAAGGGTCCCGTGTTCTATTCCCGTCACGGCCGAAAAATATATCATTGGTTAAATGTGGGTACCTCTTTAGAGTGATGAATTAACAGCATGTGGGTTTCGAGATGTGTCTGTTTTGTTGGTTTATATTTCGTGATATAATAAGTCAGTTCAGAAAGTGTACTTTAAATACTTCAAATAATAATATTTAGCACTGCGTCTTACTACCCGTTCGGGTTATACGCTTTAAGTACTAATTACACTAATGGATTAGGGATTGGGAAGGTTGAATTAGAGGAAGTGAACCCGCATTTGCGTGGAGGGAGAGTGGAAAACCATTTAAGAAAAACCCCTCCCAGTTCACCCGACCGAGATTCGGACCTCGATCTCCCCGTCCTTACTTCAAATAAATGAAAATCATAAGACTTAAGTTAGGATAGGCGTGAGTTGGGGAACCTTTTGTCATTGGAAGGTCGTATCGCATGTTGCTTCAAGGAGAGACCTACCTCATAATGCCGCACACTTCATGTAGAGTAAATTGGTCCAAACTATGGTGGTGCGCCAATTATAGATAAACATTATACTTTTGAAATGAAGTTTTGATTTTAACTAATTAAAATGTTCGCGACCTTGGAGTGTCTAGTTTTTAAATAATGAAGATACATAAACTAATTGATAAAATAAAATGTGCGTAAAGAGGCTAAATGAAACATCTCAAAATGCCGCATGTGTTCCAATGGCTGTAGATTCCCATCCCTAGACTAGACCGTTAGGCCTATAAACAATAAAGCATTTACATGTATAATATAAAAACGTACTTATGTTACGACAACACCTGGGAGTGTGTGTTAGTATTAGTCATCACATAACATTTGAACAAATTCATAATTATCTCCCTAACGTTGGACACAGATAAGCAGCTGCCAACACAACTTAAGGTTTAGTTTTTAATCCATCGTTAACACATTCCTTTGAGGAAGTAAGTGCTCAAAGTTCAAGTCTCAAAGATCAATCTTTCATGAACTTCAGTTTATAGTTCATTAGCCCACGATCAACAAATTGTTGTTCATTAACTCATATACTACAACTTGTAGTTCCATTAATCACGAACAACTTGTAGTTTAGTAGTTCGATACCTACAACTTGTAGCTAAGTCTTTGGTGAACTACAGTTTGTAGCTCATTCGTTCGTGAACTAAAACTTATGGCTAGGTTGTTCGCGAACTAAGACTTACCCATTTCGGTGGTGTAATTAGTTAATGCACTAGTTTTATGTTGAACTAGACTTCCGACGACGAGGAGATCAAGTTTCGAATCTCGGTCGGGTGAATTGGGGCGGGGGGTCGGGGTTCTTAAATGGTTTCCCACCCTCTTTCCATGTAAATGAGGGTTCACTTCCTCTGAATTCAACATTTCCGATTCCTAACCCATTAGCGTAATTAGTACTTAGGCGTATAACTCAAACGGGTAGTATAACGCGGTGCTAAATAAATAAACAACTAAAATTTAGGCCTACAACTAAGTCGTTCATGAACTCTAACTTACCCACCTCAGTGGCATAGTTGGCTAACGCGCTTGTCGTGTTGAGCTCGACTGCTGAGGACGGGGAGATCGAGGTTCGAATCTCGGTCGGGTGAACTGGGGGTGGTTTTTCCTAAATGGTTTTCCACTCTCCCTCCACGCATATGCGGGTTCAGTTCCTCTAAATCAACCTTCCCAATTCCTAATTCATTAGAGTAATTAGTACTTAAAGCGTATAAACCAAACGGGTAGTAAGACGCGGGTGCTAAATATTATTATTATTATTATTAACTCTAACTTGCAGGTCAGTCGTTCATTATATACTACTTGTAGCTGAATATCTCGCACAGTTCGCGACATTCATCCATGGCACTATATATATATATATATGTGTGTGTGTGGGTGTGTGGGTGAGAGAGAGCCTGCGCGCGCGTGTGTGCGTGTGCGCATTATGATAAAATTATTATTGCTTGGAGCTGTTTATTTCAATTTTCTGAATAAGAAACATGTTTATCATTCAACTTTCATTCAACCCGAAAGAGCGTAACTTAAAGTAGAATGTAGGAGACGGGAGAAAGGGTAACTGTTTTTGCAGGTCTTATAACAAAACTTTTTTTTTTTTGCCTTCATATATTTATAGCAACAGTCGTTGAATATCTGTCATGGACATAGCTACATTGTATGAGAAATTTTTTAATGAAAGGAAGAAGTAATCATTAAATGCTAGGATTTGACAGATATTCAAAAATTAAATTATATTCAATATTTCTATTGGAGAAATTATTTATTTATTTTAGCCAAAATATTAATATTTTAGTATCGCAACAACAATCACCTTTTCCCGAGTCCGCTACAATCCCACCTTAATTATATTTGGTTATAATGACTTATTTTTCGTTAGAGATTAGTCAAAGAATCACGATCATGTAGCCTTGTAGCTTACTTTCAACTATATCACGTTGGTAATATGAACTAGTTCATCTAGTTAATTTGAAATTATCCTTCATTTTGGATTATTCTTTCGTAAATTACAAAACAGTAATTCGAATGGAGATCAAAAATACCAACTCCATTACTTATTAGCATATCAAGAGGTGGCCGCATTTTATATTATTTATCAAGGTAGTTAATATCCTCAGATAATGAATACCATCCATTTTGTCCAATTTTTGTTTAGTGGATTTGATCAAATTGCTTCTGGGAGGCTCATTTATTTAGTTTACATACGTTAATTTGTAAATAGCTATTTTATGGTGTTTATTTTTGTTTGGTACATAGTAAATAGGTATATAAAATATTATTTCAAGTATTTGAAAAAAAAATTACACTTTACATAGGTGTGCAATCAACATGTATACTCCATTCACGGTAGGAATTACTCTCTGAAAGGTCTTTTTTCCTACCAATATCCTACTATATAATAGATTTATGGTAGGGAAAAAGGCCTTTCAAAAATCAATTCCTACCGTGAACAGACTTTAGATTAAGTCTAGTAGAAACTGTGTTGATGACAAATTTATTTACGGTTTGTATACGTCTCCATCCAGTCGAAAAACTAACTTTCATCAATGGGCACGTAGGTCAAGGCTCAATCTCTTTTTTTCCGGCTCTCCAATCATAGAGATGTTGGTTAGAATCCCGGCTGAATAAGCTATAATAAATATTGTGCGTCGGAGCTACATCATTTGTGGCCCAGTAGTGGAAAGCGTAGCCGGTAACAATGTAGCGTTTCACAGGGGACGCCCGAATGTATAATCGTACTTCCTTTCCTTGGAGTATGTGGCTGCGGGACTAGTGTGGAAACACTTAAACCTAACAGAAACCTAATTAACCATAGCCTGATGACAGTTGGGGTAATTCCTCTTTCGGGAAAAAATACGCACGGTACCAGCAGGGAATCGAGCCCGGGACCCCTAGACATGTAGCAGGTGCATTGACCATTCATTACACCATGGTGCCAATTTTCTGAATGTGCTGAGAGTGGTTTTCCATTAATGGTTTTCCAATCCCCCTCGAAGCAAATAAATGTATGTTTTCCCTCAATTCAACATTACTCATCGCTAATCTATTTAAGTAAATATGCGTTTTTACCTGATAGGTGATAAGATGCATCTCCATTCAATAATAATAATATTTAGCACCGCGTCTTACTACCCGTTCGGGTTATACGCTTTAAGTACTAATTACTCTAATGGATTAGAGAATTGGGAAGGTTTTAATTAGAGGAAGTGAACCCGCATTTGCGTGGAGGGAGTGTGTAAAACCATTTAGGGAAAACCACCCCCAGTTCACCCGACCGAGATTCGAAGCGCGATCTCCCCGTCCTCAGTAGCAACACGACTAATGCGTTAGCCAACCACGCCACCGAGGCGGGTATCTCCATTCAAGTTGAGGGTTATGGGGGGGTAAACTATTGAATGAATAGTGCTATTTCTTATGTGGGAAAAGTGGGTGACTGGGAAAAGTCTTTTGAATGTGTCTAGGGTTGGGTGTGTGGGGAGGAATAAGGGTGCAAAAAGATAAGACTCAACAGTAAACCTCTTTTGTTGCTTGTTGACGCAGCAGAAAAAGATCAAGTAAAATTTTTAAATAAAAAAAACAGTGCCAAGATAACCTGCCTCTTTTAGTGAGATAAAGAGAAAGAGGCAAAAACAAAAATAGAATATGTTAACGGCTGTGGGACAGAGAAAGAAAAATTGAAATTCACGAGATAGTCGACCAACCACGGCGGTCCAATCATCACTACGTCACAGGCGACGACAAGGGAATGAGACTATCACGATTAGATAAAAGAAAGGGAAGAAATATGACATTTAGAGAAGAAGGTCGAATGCGATATTTGTTGCTCTTGTATTATTGAAGACTGAGAAAGGAATAAACCTTGATCATAGTTTGTAATATTATATTGATACTAAAATATAATAGTTGTTACCTTGCTTATCTAGTTTGGTTTGTCGGTGGCTACAATTCTGTCTGAAACCCAACGAGATTTACTGAAGAAGGTTTGTCATAAACTCTATCTCACTTTAGCTCCTCGCAAATGTGGGTATATTTCCTCTAAAATCTACTTTACCTATTTAGCTTAGTTTATAATTACCCGCTTCGGTGTCCACGCTACTCTCGCAGTAGATTAGACTGCCGATGACTGGGTAATCGAGGTTCAAATCTCGGTCGGGTGTACTGAGGGGAGTTTTCCTAAAATAGTTTTCCGCTCTCCCTCCATGCAAATGCTGGTACACTTCTTATAAATATAACCGTCCTAATCCCTAAAAACCATTAGCGTAATTAGCACATAAGCTTATAACCCTAAAGGCTAGTAAGACGCGGTGCTAAAAAAAATATATATATAAATATAAAGCCTTGAGGGGTGGAAAATAGTGTGAATTCTGACAAAATAAATATGAGCCAATCAAAATATGGTAAAATGTAGTTTAAAGAACAATAACAACTGAATTTATTTTATTTTTTTACTTCCCATGGGGGAAGGTGCCCCGTTTACCCCACCCCCTTGGGTGCGCCACTGGTTCTAAGTAAACGCTTGGTGAGAGAAGGGCATTTTATCATATATATAATTAATTTATAAAATATGGCAGTTATTTCAATGGTTTTAATGCCTCGTTTTCTCGTTAAGTGAAAAAATCAAAAGTATATCCGTTAGCTTTTTTATTTAATTAAAGGATACTAAACTTTCAGTTCAACGCCCCTTAAAAAAGGTTTTTAAACTATATATAATAATGTTAATAATGAATAGTTTTTGAGCCAGTGTGTTAAAGGAGTCTCATTTTATATTACCAAGTGAATATAATAAGCATAGTATTACCTTAAAAATGTTAATTAAAGTTTAAAATCAACTATAATCATACAAAAATGTACATTTGTTGTTATATTTGAATATGATGTATTTTCACGGTCTAAAATATGTTTTTCAAGTAAATGGAGTAAGATCTAGTAGTGTTGTATTTTCATTGTATCTTCACTCCAGTCAATGCTTTCCGCATTTAATAGCGCATATAAGGTAGGTATGAGGTTGATACAATTATGAGAAGTACCCTTGGTTGACGTGGAAATAGCGAGAAACCATTTAAGAAAAATTACCATCAGTACACCGTGTAATTGAGCAGCCGTGGTGTGCACATTTTTGTCCTCGATTCATTATTTCATAGTACAAATCTTTCTTTAAAAAATGAAGATAAACTATAAAAAAATATATATATAAAATATCACCCAACTTTACACAAAAATATACAAATCAATACATTGTTTAATAATATATATAAAGCAAAGTGCGTGAAGCAAGACAGAGATACCCGCCGACAGCTCGTGAATCTCAAAACAAATTGTGTTAGTGGGTTTGAAAAAGAACCAAAGTAAAGTTGCTAGGGAACAATGAATTTTGGTCATGCTTTACTTCAAGGTTGTTTGCTATCATTAGGAATGGAGGGAGGAAAGGACTGTTGCCTAATACCGCCCTTCAGTCTCTTGTAGAGTGCGACGGAAAAGAGAGAAAGAGAAGATTTTAGCCTGTTTACCTCTAGGCTATCAGAGTGTCACTTTCTGGTGTTGGAGAATACAAGCGATCCTAGCGGAGAGATATTTTTTACTAACCAAAGCTTGTCAGTTTTATTTGCTGGGCTGGTGACTTCTTGTGTATATACTAAAACTACAGTAGCCCCATGGTTTCTTTGGTGCTGACTGACAGCTCACAGCTGACTTCTGACAGTCAACATTTAGATATCATATTCTGAAGATTGAAAAATGACACCTTAAAACGGGAATCGAACCCGGGACCAGGTGTCATTTTTCAATTTTCAAAATATGATACCTAGATGAAGTCATCCACACTAAAATGCATAAAAAATAGCTTTGGCTATTTGATTCATCAGTCAATATTTAGGTATATACCTAAATTTTGACCGTCAGAAGTGACAGCTGCTAAACACATGTTTTTGCAGATCATATGGTTCGGCGTAGGGATACATAATTTGGACTGGTAACTTTTCAAAGCTTTTAGCTGTCAGCTGTCAGTCAGCACCAAAGAAGCCGTGGGACTACTGTATGAGCAGTGAATGATCCTGGGCACGACATGAATCATACAATGATGTGTCATGGAGTGTTGCCAACTTAAGCCAATTCATTAGACTTGAGGATGGTGCCATCGCAGCGCCGAAACATGTCGATATTCTCACAGCAGATTTAAAAGGAACAAGGGAATCAAACTTTTTTCAGATAAGAATAGATTTCAACTTTATTTACTAATTCTTTATATTTTCACATCATTTGTATTAATTCTAATTTATAAACAGATATACATCCTTTTTTACATCTTATTATATTTTTCCTTCTATTGTTCTTTAATCTTTGGACTTCTGTCTCGTAAAATTTGTAGTATTAAATTTGTAAACTCAAAGTTTTTCCTGAAAGACAAGATCAATCAAATTACATGTTTCATTAACATAACTTGCATCATTCTCAAAACTTTTTTACTATTTTAATTAAGTTAACCAACTTCAGTGTTTATGTTTAATACTATATGCTCTTAATGACTATTTGACTTATGTCTTAATACATATATCATGATGTTTTTTTAGTCTGATTGTGTAATGTTTACTGTGACTCACATTTTTAATANTATATAGTGTTCCTTACTAAAATTAAATATGTTTTTTATGAATTTTTATTAAGCCAAGCTTGTTAAAACCGTATCTCTCAGTACCTATTGAACCAATCATACATAGTATCTCATCCAGTGGAGGCTCGTAGCTAAAATTAGTGGGGGTGCTGCTACAGAAAATATTTAGCCTTTGTTTTAAAATTGTGTAAAAGGAAAAAAAAATGTATAAAAAGAAAATGTATTCAGTATCTTGATAAAATCTTAACAAAAAAACAAACAAACTCTTTTACTTATTTTAAATTAAATTGTTACAGCTTGATCTATTCATTTAAAAATGAAATCCATTCTTCTTGTTTTAATTTGCGCAAAAAGCACAATAATTTTCTACTTGATCTTTGGATGACAATTGAAGAAATTTTTCTCCATTGAAAGTACTGCAAGTGTATTTAGTCTTTTTGTTAAAAAAAACACGAAAAAAATGAATCAAATAGAATAGCTGGAAACAGAATAGTAATCTAATTCTACTTTCTTCTACACTTTATCACATTCAATAATATGATATACGGTTTTTAAGCACAAAACACGCTGAGTAAAAAAAAAATCCCTTCCACCATCACGCCAGAGCTGGCACTGCGAGAGCAACAGTGCTCTCTCTACATGGCAGTCCCGCCTTCGTCCCCACCCCCTCTTATGTGAACATGCACACAACAGTTTGACATCACGTCGCTGGCACTGTGAAGCGCACAGTTCCATACAAATATTTTTGTATCTTTTTCATAAACTGGGGGATGGCTACTGAAGTACTGACATTAAGCTTAAGGGATATATATTGTACTACAAAAATAAAGACGTAATTATATAAAAAAAGGACTCATTATATTAAATGTTATCGATAATATCAAGTGAAAATAGGGGGTGCTGCAGCTCCGCAGTGCCTATACAAGAGCAGCCACTTCTCTCATCTAAATAATATCTCGTATTGGTTAATGTATATACGTTGATATCTGACCAAAGGGTGTGTGATTGGTGAGAACAAACTACAGGTACAGTTTAAACTATATTTGCCTTGCATAGGTGTCACATGCTCAAAGTCAAAGGTCTTGAGTTCAACTCCCGTGTTCAGGCGCCATCTTTTAAGCTATAACTAAATACATTTCTGTCAACGGTTGCTTTTCATTTAGCAATAACAATTTCATCAAATTGTGTTGTTTTAAAAAAAAAGTATATGTATCCTAACCATTAACATATTTCCTTTGCAAAAATATGTACATGTTCTACTATAGATATATAAACGTGGAATGGAGAACGTCGATGGTTCTGAAAGAACGAGGTTAAGTTCCAATAATAAAACTAGCCCTAAAGGAAGTAACATTCATAAATGTAAAAACTTACTTCAACCCAAGTGTGTATGCGTTGGGAAGAAAGGCAACCAAATGCATGTGTTTTATCGTCCCCTCCCTTGAAATAGGGTATTTCTATGCAAATTTCTCAATGTGCGTTTTCTTCTTATTCGTCTTCCTCTCACCCATGACCCCAGGCTTCACTTCTTATCTTCTTTTGTCGACTTATTTTTCTTATTTTTATTTCTTGTTTTTATTTCCAAAATCCCCGAACAATCTCTTCCTTGTCTTGCCAAAACCACTTATACCGGGATTTTTTTTTTATAGTTGGTGGTGGGTGGTTACATAGAGTTTCCTGTTTACTTCCTGAACCAATTCATTATTACACGACTTAAAAGCCAACTTAATTGTAGAACAAAATCTGATTTTCCAACAATCAAATCATCATTGTATTGAATAGAATACGTTATTTCAAAAATGTTGAGCTTATTTTAGGTTGTGTTGTTAATGGAAAAGGAATCCTACTAATTTGAAAAATGTAATTTTAAGTGGTTATGCTTTAAAAAAGGGTAATAAGATTTAATTTAACTATTTTTCTATTCTAGTTTAAATAAATAAAATACAAATTTGTTGAAGCTAAAAGTGCCCTCTACAATAAGAGGTTCATATTAATAATTGATTTAATCCTAAACCAACTGACAAGGATTATTATTTGATAAATTGTACACAACTACATACAGTTAAGGCTCGTTTATATGGGTCGAATGCAAAGTCAGGCTATTGAAGAAAGTTAATGGCGTGATATTTTCAAAATCCTGTAGTCTTTCAAGTGGATGTTCACACGTGTTTAGTACTTGGTTTACTCTCTTTTTTTTTAACAGTCACAAATTAATAAACTTTCTTTTGAAAAGATAATTAAAACTACATTTGTTAGAAGCGTATAACCCGAACGGGTAGTAAGACGCGGTGCTAAATATATTTTTAATATACATTTGTTAGATTGCACGTTCAGATTTTGGCAATAAGCCTACTTAAAAAAATTAACTAAATAAGAAAAATATGGCTGTAACTGTACTTCAAGAATGTGTACCAACTCCTGTTCCAGATCCTTATATTTCTATAGACGTCATCATTTTTAATAATGGTGCATATTTTGTGTATTTGGTTTCTATTACACATGTTAGATTTTTCACAAACATCCATGGTCTCTGTAAATTTAAAGACACCCTATATTGGTGTTTTTACTCCACTTATTGGACAAGACTTATAATTAAATATTACAAATATAGGTTATATTTAAAATAATTAATTTAAATAGATCATTAAACTATTTTTAACACCACACTATACTTCCCGTTCAGGTAAAATACATGCATTAATTGAGCTAATGTTCTAAAGACGAGGAAAGTTGAATTTTTAGGATGTGTATTCGCATTTTCGTGGAGAGGGGGGGGGGACCATTTAGGGAAAATTATCCTCAGTAGACCTGACCGGTATTCAAGCCCCCATCATCATCATTTTAGTATATTGTGAGAGTGGCATCTTGGACCATTCGATTACCGAAGCGAATAATATAAACTATCAAATATCTAGAGAACAACCAACATAAAGCATCAAAGCCACTCGCTCTCTCAAATACTGTACTGGAAAGCAAACTGCTTGTTCACACAGGTCAAGTACACCTAATTTTATTGCTGAGGGAACTGAGTGTTTACTATTTAGTAACAGCGTTGTCATTCTTTAGCTTTCTGTGATCAGTCTTCCTTCGAATGTATATCAAGTTTGGCAACTCTGGGCTGTCGTTGTTGCCAGTAGTTGGGGCATCTTCTTCCAATACAGTCGTAAAGTTACATTAGTCTAAGTCTCGTGTTCCTAATAACTAACTCAAAAACATTAACTAAATAAACACTGATATTTTATTAGTACTTTGTGTAGACAAATATTTGTTATTGATCACGTTAAGATGTTGTGTGTATGGGTTGGCTGTGTGTTTTGTGTTTTTTTGCTGTAAGGTTGTGGAATTATTGTTTTATGTGCATATTAATATATTTATTTGAATAATACTGTATTGTTATCAGTTTAAATATAACACAAATTATGGATTCTCCGGCTTGTTACAAACAATTACATTCCAAGAGGAAAATATTAAGTAGTAAATAAAGGGCAATGGTATTAATAGTCTACACCTATTCTCGTTAAGACGTAACTTGATCAGTAAATCAAGCGGCAATGCAGACTGCAGAAGCTACATGTATGTCTTATAAGTTAGTAATCTCTGTTAAACAATAATTCAAAACTAAGAGAAAGTTACTGACGCCAATCAAGAGAGGAAATAACTACACTCAAATGAAGCGTTTGGATAAATGTGACACTTTTACTCAACAGCAATTAGCAGAAAGGTACATTCACTTTACCGTAACTATGAATTACTTACATTAAAAAAAATTAAAGCTTTGATTGATATTGTTAATGACCTTCCTAATTTTCGGATTAAGAACAAGTAAGAATGTAATTCATAGCATTTAGTATAAAATACACCTTGTAATATATTTGTTTGTATATTAATAATGAGGAAAAAAAGATTTGTACATAAAATAGTTTTAAGCATAATTACGTGGGGAATAGAAGAAGTTAATAAACTTCAATCCTGAAAATAAAATACTATTGTGGAAATAGTTAATGTTTCTATAAAAGGCTGTACACCGATAGGAAATGTTTTTGCCGGTCAATTGAACCCCCCAACCTCCCCTCGCCACATTGTTTACAATGAGGGATTTCCAATTAAGCCCTCCCCCCTCACGTCCCCACAACCGAAAGCTAGAAGGTTTGGCAACCGGTAACAGAGAGAGAGAGAGCGCGAGAGATGATAAATCTTTTCTCCATAAGACCTGCAGTTCCCTCAGCTATGAAATTAGGTGTAAGTGATCTAGTGTACGTAAATTCTAGTAAGAGGTCATGGGATGTGGTAAGGCATGTGAGCCAGTAGATATAAATTCTTTATATTCACTTGACTCGTTTACTTGCTTAAAAAAACTTATACTAGCTTTGCTACTGGAACCGATAAAACTGTTCTTCACACAATCTAGTTACTAGACACATCCCACCAAAAAAAAAGGTGATTAAATTCTTTGTTTCCCCTCTCTGTTTTCTTCTTCCCCCTCAGTCCCTTTCCATCATCCACAACTTTCTATCCGCCTAACCCCGGCCTGCCTTATTACGATATCAGAGTTGATAGTCCCGCTAACCTCAAGAACTGTCAAGAAACTTGACGGTTTAAATGTGTACCAGGATTCACGACATTTTGACGCCGCCGACGCTGAATCAACTTGTATTGTGCCTGTCTCCGAACGAAGCTCGTTGTTGCGAGCAGTGAGCTCTTAAATTAATGGGACACAGCTCGCTCGCTATCTGTCTCGAGCAACGTTGGCTCTTCATCTCTGTATCCATCGCTTCTGTTGTGGTGGCTATCAGGAGGATTCATTCGTGGAATTCTATTCAAACCAACATTACGGCGTCTTACCCTCCCCCTCCCCTAACTTTACCCAATGCTTGGGATTAATTAAAAGCATCCTGTGTGCACCGGACTAATTACATGTCACATCGGTGGTGCGCAAATTGTTTTTGATTTATAGTTATAAAGTGAGCCAGTTTGTCACGTCGTGCTTTCTATTCCACTGTGATAACAATTTATTCTGAAGAACAATGTTGACGATAAAACAGTTGGCGGAGACCAATTTTTAATGTTTTCTCTGTAGACATTTTTAATAACAGTGGTGTTTTTTTGTTTGTTTTTTTAATTTAATCAGTTTAAAAGTATCTGTATGTTATTCATGATAGGGTTCATTATGGTTGGGTTTTTTTTGGACAAATTATCTAGATATGACTCTACACTACTACATTTATAATCTATTATAAGCATTTAAGTATCTGAATAGATTAAAAATCTTGCAGTAAACTATATTTACGATGACGGGTAGATTGAGGTTCGGATCTCAGTCAGATGAACTGAGGGTGTTTTTTAAAAATGGTTTTCCACTCTCTCTTCTGGCAAATTTGGGTACACTTCCTCTAAATATAACTTCCTAATTCCTAAAACTACTAGCGTAATTAGTACATAAACTTATAGCCCAAACTGGTATTAAGACGCGGTGTAAAAAAAAGAAAGTTTGAAAAATAAATGTACGCTTTATAAACTATAATTGTCTTTTTACTTTTTCTTCTAGAGAAAATATTATAGTAATGAAAATTATCTCTCTCTCTCTCGGGACTAGGATGCATATTGACGTTTGATGTGCACACATACTCAACAAAGTGATTTCACAATATATATGTCCCCACGTATATCATGTATGTCTTTTCCTTGGTAACCAGGGCAACATATAGAAAAGTTTGATGGGTGGATGAAGAGTGCTTTGTATTTTAAAATTACTTCAAAAATCAGTATACAAACAAATATTGATAATGTGTTTAAAATCAATTACTGGATTTCCTCAAAAGACTATCAAAAAAGTTTGTTGCTAACTTTTTTTTTAAAGTAGGCCTATTCAAACAAATGTTTCATTTTGTCAAAGTTGTTCATAGCAATAATCTAAAGTTGTAAAATATGAGCACTATATATTATATTCGGTGATTGTTTGTTTTTGAAACGTTGAAATATACTAAAAAAAAGGAAGGATTGGGAGGCTATGCAGACGAGATGACTACCAAGAGGAAGGGGTCGTTACTGGTAGTCAGCGCCGCGGTGCGGCGACGCCCGGTACCAAGCAGCAACGCACACAGTATACCATGCTGTGTCGTTACCTAGCCCCCACCTCGACAGATTTATGGCTTACTAAAGCGTGATATATGTCTGACTCTAGCAGTACTAAGGGGTGGCTAGAGCGGGAGTTATGGCGGGAACTGAAGGAGGAGGGGGGGGGGAAGGAACGTTAAAGGGGTGTAAGGGGTATAGACGCTAGAGAGAGAAAAGGTAGGTAGAACACGTGCCAGGCTGACAAACTGCAACGTTGGTGATTTGTTTCCTGTTTTTTCCGCGCGCATATAAACATTTGCCAAGATGGGGGCGATACATATCCCCCTTTTTTTTCTATCAATATCGTAAAATGCACTTATAGCTACGTCGTTTCACATTCTTCACCATCAAAAAACACGTTCCCTCCCATTCTAGTACACGTTGTGATCTCCCACCATCCCTTTTCCCGCTCAAACTTAGTGGAGGATTGGAGGGGAACCTAGATTCCACTAAAAAAAAACATTGGTTCATGTCCAATCTACCCCAGAAGAAAAACACAGCCATGAAATTATATTTGGCACTTATGTATTCAAATCACTTGCTACGAATGAACAAAAACCAATTAATACAATTTACATGTCCGGTTTCTAATTTAATCACGTGACAGGAAGTGTTTCGCGTAGCATGTTAACGTAATAAACCACCAGAGAGGAGAATTTACAGCCGAAACATAACAAAAAGATACTGCGTGAGTTTAAACTTCTAGAAATGTAGACTCTCACGATCGAGAGATAGATATTGTGAAACATTTGTTTATCTTAAAATACACACAAAAAGAATTGGTTCTGTGCGAATTGCGAGCTAGGGATAGATAAATATATAATAAAATATAATTATTCAAAATTTTTTTATTTTTTTAGCACCTGTTCGGATTATACGCTTATGTACTAATGACGCTAATTGTTTTAGGGATTAAGACGGTTATATTTAGAGAAAGTGTACCCGCATTCGCATGGAGAGAGAATGGAAAGCTACTTTGTGAAAAACTCCCTCAGTACACCCAACTGAGATTTTAACCTTGATCTCCTCGTCATCGGCAGTCTAGTCTAACACGACAGTAGCGCGTTATACCATGCGGCAGTCGAAGCGGGCTTTAATAAAATTGACGGTTAGTCTGTCATTGTTTTAATTAAGGTCAACCACCTTCAAAAGGTGTACGGATTTAGTGTCAATCTCGTAATGGACAGGTTAAGGTTTTAAATAGATAATATTCACATATCGGTTACCATTCCAGTGATTTTCTAAATTATTGTATGGAAAAAAATCGAAAGAAAATAAAACATAAATTCACAAAAATTAGTTTGGATACAGGAAATATATGTTTTACTAATCCTACTAGTAAAATTTCAAAACAAACTCAGCCATAAAGTAATTTATTATGTAATAAATATCTTATATAATGGGTTAAGCATGTAATTAAGGGTAGAGGGGGGTTCGGTGATTGGTTGACTGAAACCTAACCCTTGAAAGTTTATCTAAGTTTACGTTGAAGTAAAATTGCCTTTTAGAGAATTTAAATTTAAAATAAAGACTTGTTAGTAATTATTGTAAATTATATTATCTATAAATGTATATAAGTTATGCTACTTGTAACACAAATGGCGTATGAGTCGTCCAAGTTGTATGAGGTTGTGTTTTGATGACAGACTTAATTTTTGTATCCTGTTATATCACAAATCATTTGGAATGCATCTATCTTCTTAACTTTAAGGCAGATACACACAGAATGTTAAACTAATATAAGCTATGCAGTGCTAAGACTGCCATTTTGGTTTCACACTCATTGCTAAGTTAGGCTAAGCTAAGCTAAGGCATGGCCCCTCTTTTCCCTCCAGAATTCAGGGTTGTTTCTTTCTGGTCTGCTCCAGTGAAATTTAGTTATGTTGGCGTTCTCCAAAATGTCTTGTTTTAGCTCCGATGATAGTACTGAAGAATAAAAGAAGAAGCTGTTATCGGTTGCTTTGGAAGATGAAGAACATTTAAGAGGTGGAGGTTTAACTTGTTCAACTAACGCTTC
Organism: Timema poppense; assembly: GCA_902141375.1. Lineage (NCBI taxonomy): Eukaryota > Metazoa > Arthropoda > Insecta > Phasmatodea > Timematidae > Timema > Timema poppense. Next base: position 55,203 of record CABFOV010000566.1, read on the forward strand.
CATTTTTACATAAAAAACACTTATTGAATATAAAATCTAAATAGAACATTACTTAAATACACGTGAAATATACTGAAAACAAAAAATTCAACACTTGTTTGGTTATTTTCCCCAAACCAGCACTGCGTCTGTTCAACACGGAGCCCAAGCTGCGTTATGCGCATGCGCAACGTAAGATGTGTTCAAGATGGGAGATGAAAAAATTGCTCGGCCAGCAATCGAAAAAAAAAACATAGCACGAAGTAACAAGGCATAACTTAGCTTAGCTTTCTGTATGAATCAACACATTTAAATACATGGTCCGCTATCTCTCTAAACTCTAAAGAGTTATCAGAGCAAATCTTAGCTTAGCGTTCTGTGTGAAGTGAAGAGTTTATCTGCCATGAGCTCTGCGCGATATCTACAGCACTCAGAGGTCTGAAATTTATATATTTGTAGCCCCTGTGCACGAATATGTGTACCTCTAAGCTAGAATATTAGAATGTGTATTTGATATTTTTAAATTAAATAAAAACTTAGTCGTAGTGAATAAAACTAGAGTTTTTATTTTTTCGTCTGCTTGAGGTAAATAAAAGTGTTACCAAGTCCAAAGCTGGATATTTCTGCTAGTGTGTTAGTAATTAGCTGCTGCAAGACTTCGTTTTGTTGAGTTTTTTTGTTGTTGTCACGTTTCAAGGTCTATCCATCAAACTCTTCGAATCTTTTTTGTATGTATATTATGCCGTGTGCACGTTTCAGATACAGAGTGAAAATAAATTCTTGAGTAGTAAATATTACTTTTAGCAACACTTGAGATAAAACCAGTCTCTTTACCACTGAACCATTGAGGTTTATTATACAGGTGTATTTTTACATGTGGGACCCACTTCAGTAGTGGACTGAAGACATAAAAAAATATGAAAAAATCACATAAACAAATATCTCACTTGTTTCCGAGTTTCAGCCAAATTGTTCCACTAAACCATTGGTTCTCAATCTGGGGGGCATGAAGCACATATAAGGGGGTGGGGGCGAATTGTGTATCAATTCGAAAATAACGTTAAAAATCAGTTAAGAATTGAAAATATGTCAACCACTTTTCCAACGTAATAAAGATTTTATTTTTTCGGTATTGCCTAACAGTTGTAAAAATGTGGGTGACCAACCAAAAATCAAAACGCTCGTTTATATGCATGTGTTTATTTTCAAGACCGCAAGTATCATAACCGACTCCCCCCAGTACCCCCTTTGCATTCTCCTTTAAACCCTCTTTCTAATTTACCATTGCAGCCACGTGCAACACCACCGAATTTTCAACTATTTCATAAAAACTAAACTATTGATTTGAAATGGAAAGCGATTAGCGGTGTGCTCAGTCAATAACGTATGAAAACAAAACAGTACCAGCCATCACCCTAATTTTCAGTCATATTTTTATGCCAATTTTTATACCAGTCTTACATTGATTTGTGTATATTGTGTTAACTTTTTTCTTTGTTTTTGTATCTCCTGTCCACTACTGAAGGGTTAATTTGAAAAATTTGAACCCACAATGATTTCCCATGAAATTTCTGTTTAAATCATTGGTAAAAAAATATCTAATTTGAATTTTAGAAGAAAATATTTGAATAATTCGAAGCCTATACATTGTAATTTTTTTTAGCTTATACTGATTTCAAAACCAAATTAACGATCGTTATTAAACCACCCAATATGCTGAGAATGTCGAATAAATTTGTATTTGGTCTATTGACATAGTAAATGAGAAAGCTGGGAAATATGCACCGGCGGCGAGAGAGTTGCCTAATATAGGGGATGTGTTGGCTCGGCTGGCTTTCGTCCATTCTGACTTTTAAAGTCTCCAATTTTCGTCTGTTAATTTTTCAAGTTTTCATATTTCGCATTTGAATTAATATTGTTTTTTATGTATGTATATACTGTGTGTGTGTGTGTTTTATATAGCATATATAAAATGTTTGTGATTATATATAGCATATTTTGAGATATTTGTTGTGTACCAGCTGCCTAGATACTCATAAAAATTGTTAATTCGAATTTTTGTTAATACATAATGGGATTACAATTAAAATGTCTACTAAATATATATATATATATATATATATATATACCAAATAGTGGCTAGTTTAACAAAAACGAGCTATTTATTAAAATCAAT
>CABFOV010000566.1:57698-96687 GCA_902141375.1 Timema poppense
GGGGGAGTTAATTTTTCAATTTTTCTTTTATGCGTGCCTGGGCTACATCACTCGCTGCCTCGTTTATGGAGAGATTAACCGGTACTTGTGTACCATTGCCCAGGCAACCCCCGAATGTACTAATCGTACATCTTTTCCGTGGAGGCTCTTTCCATATCCCGATGAGATGAGGTGATGGTGATAGTGAGTATGAGGGTGTTGAACCAGTGGAAACACTTAAACCTAATTTAAGCCTAATTAACTAAACCCTGGTGACCATTGGGGTGATTCCCCTTTCGGGAAAAATACCCAAAGTACCAACCGGGAAGAGAACCTGGGAGGTTTTTATCCAGGTAAACTGACCACTCACTAAACCTCGATGCCGAGTGAATTTTTAATAAGGCACTTGACCAGTTGTTTTCTTAAGTAACAGCGGCCGTACTTTCCCTTTGTGGGGTAGTGAAATGTAGTGGCCGATAACAGAACCTTTAAGAGGGTTCTTAATCTACCAAGTCAATAGCCGACCTCCTTGTGGACAATCCATGGACGGATTTCTGAATAGACTCTCTCAAATTAGAAAAGTTCTTGAGCTCTCCCACCACTAAAATACAATGTTGACTTGAAAACAAAAAATGGGTTTACTTAGCTTTCCTCTCATTTTGAATCAAAACTCATTAAACTTCAGCAAGTATTTGAACGTTTAATTAACCATACTTCAGTTTAATACTTTTCCCCTCCGCCCAAAATATTCTGAAAACATTTTATGTAAATTTCTACCTCTTATAGAAATCATTTGTTTGTCATTTGTTTTAATTTATTGCGTTAAGAGATTTTTTTTTTTCCTGTTTGGATTAATATTTTGGGGTTGAAATTTAGATAAGAAACTTTGATGTTTTGAAGTGAGCAGAATTTTTTCTAAGCTGACGTGAGGTTTTTTTCGACTTTTGTCACCACAAAGGTATAAGAAAACCTCCATGTTTGCAAGAATTAGATTAAGTACTGTACACTCATTATCATCATCAACAACAACTTTTTCCAGCCTGTGGCCGGGTAAGTTTAGTAAAATACTTCCATTTTCTTCTATTCTTCCAACACTCTTCCTCCTTTAATTGCTATAATAATAATCCTCTCACTTGCAAACTTGGCGTTATCTGCCTTTCCTATATTTTTATTGGACTCCCTTGCAGTCTTTTCCCTAAATAATTCATTTCCATAATTTTATTTGTCATCCTTCTCCTTTCCATCCTCATTACATGACCATACCATCTCAGTATTGCTTCCTCTACTATATATCGTGTACTGTCTGTACCTCTACTCTTTCCCAGATAACTTCAATCCTAATCTTGTTTCCCCTCGTGACAGCTAACATGTTACTCACAAACTTTACTCCCACGGCCTCCACTTTCCTAATCTCTCTTACATTCAATTTTCATGTTTCTGCTGCATGTGTGACAATGGGTACAAAGTACGCTCAATACAGCACTTCTTTACACTTCAAGGGCACTTCTGTTCTCCATAGCAGGTCTCTTACACACACATATAACAACTTCCTCTGCTGCCCTTTTATTAGACCTACTCTATAGCCACCCACCCTTTGACTCAATCACGCTTCCAAGTTAGGTTAAGTATCGCTGGTTCAAAATGTTGTGATAGCCACGACATTCGACTTGTCTGTCACGAATGCTAAAATGAACTAGGCAACAAGACAAATTATTTCATCATAACTATTTCAGTGTTTTTTTGTTTTTTTGCACCACTTCATATTTAATACTCGATCTAACTAGATTTGAATGTTGAAGTTGATATCCAAGGAAAAGCCCCCTCATTTGTGTGTAGAGAAAGAAATATAATTTTGAAAAAAATCATCAGTTCATTTGATCGGGATTCTATCACCATCACCATCACCGGCAAGACAGACCAGACGAGTCTTACGTTTAGTCCACATGACCATCGATTCGGGATCTGGGCATATTATTTTACTTGTTTTTATTTTTTCAGCGGTTTTACTTTCTGTCGGGGCCCCCCTTATTTAAATATATTGTACCTACTAGAGTGGTAGAAATGAGAAAGGAATAATTTAACGGAAATATACTCGGATTTGCGTGGAGGAAGAGTGGGAAACCATTTAGGTAACACTATCTTCAGTACACCCAACCGGGAAGCCCCATGGCTTCGGAACACTTGGCAACAATTGTAGTCCCAGGTCAGCACCAACTGGTGACCATGGCATTTAATTAGTCTGAAGGCTGGTTACCCAAGGCCGTAGCCAGCCTATAATCTCATGGGGGGGAGACGGGGAGTTTGATGGCAACAGCTCACAATTACCAGAGACTAGCAAAAACTTTTAAATGACAAACAGTTCTAAAAGCTCTCTAAAGTGTTTTTTATAGTAATATAACCTCTTAACTTGTAATGATATGAAATTATAACTCCCAATAATATATTATTCACATTTATATTCAAAATCACAATATTAATGAGAGCGGGTAGTAAGATCTATTTGTTTTAAGTTGTTAAGTTGCAAGGTATGGTGACATCTTTCTACGTCTCTATTTAAACAGAAACGCACTTGGATGACTGCAACTTTTTTTTTTCAAGGAAGCTTCGAGAAAGAAATGTCTCTTGATATACCCCTTCAGGGTACACATCCCTCCTCACTTTCCTTCCTGACAAGGAGCCGAGTAGGTAAAGTTTATGAGAATCTTAATCAGTGTTTTTACCGGAATCTAAATCTCGCGTGTCGGGAATTGTCGTGTATATGACAAAGTAGTCGGGCATTTAAATTAAAGTCAATAACGTGTGAAATATCGAGAAAAAAACTGTTTATCTACGTATAATAAAAACTATAATATACCAGTACTTTTAGTTTCTAAAATAAGATAACACACCTTTTTAATAATTACAAATACAGGATAACAAGATTGGACCCGATTTAATCATGATAACAAATGTCACCCTAATGGTGGAGAATAAACATTAACGCTATCTTTTTTAAACGTTACAAAATGCTGAAGGCAAAGAAATATTCTAAGTATTAAACACCTCTGAATAGTATTTTATAGAAACACAACCCTCAAATTACCGAAACCTTGGGAAAAAGCTGAATACTAAACAAATCTAGAAGAACTTTGAAGTGTTTTTTTTATGGTAACACAGCCCCCTAATTTGTACTTTTGCCTTAATTTTGATATTGTTTGAGCTATAAATAAAGCCATATATATTTGTTCATTAAATTTCGGGGGGAAGTGGTTGAACCCCCAAAGCTCATCTCTGACTATGGCCTTGGGGTTACCATGTAGCCACCCAATTCAGCCAATAGCAGCGATACCAATAAAATCAAAGCACCACGTAGGTCTACAAGGAAAATGTGTTACATCGAACATGTGAATGTAATAAACTGCATTAGTATTAAGTTATATACGTTTGATTATTAGTTTAAGCTAGGCTGTATCCGAATAGTCAAGTACACTTGACTTGATGCAGACTTGATGCAATCTTGATAATTTTACACTTCTCGCGGTTTTCATAGTGAAGACTCCATCAAACTATTCGAACGGCAACACACTTGGGCCCACAGTGCTGCTTCCTATCGAATAATTTGTGTAAGTCGGTGCTCAACAGACGAAACGATACTACTAAAACAATTGCCAGTCAAACACCGCACCAACGCCGCATGGCTCGTAGCTTTCGTATCCATCGTTACCAAGACCTCGAGAAAACTGCATCGGTCTAGTCCGCGACTATTCGGACAGATCTACACTTGGTCACGTGATTGCCAATGCAGCTATCAACGCCACGAGCCAACGCGACGTCGCATAAGTAGACTATTCGGATGCAGCCCTAGTAAAAGGAGCCTCACGCTTATGGAATAAGATACAGTAGCCCTATGGCTTCTTTGGTGCTGATTGACAGTTTTAAAAAGTTACCAGACCAAATTACGTATTCCTACGCCGAACTAGATGATCTGTAAAAACATGTGTTTAGCAGCTGTCATTTTTGACAGTCAAAATTTAAGTATATACCTAAATTTTGACTGTCAGAAGTCAGCTGTGAGCTGTCAGTCAGCACCAAAGAAGCCATGGGGCTACTGTATATTCATAGGAAGAGTTAGCTGGGAGCGACAAGTATGGACAGGGAGGTGAGGAATGTAAGGGAGAGATCGAGAGTGAAGGAGGATATCCTGCAGGACAGGACAGAGAAGGCAAGATTGAGGTGTCCTGGAAATGTCGAGAGGATGGAAGAGGGGAGGATTCTTGAAATGAAGGTGGAGGGCAGGAGGCCACGAGAAAGACCCAGAGACAGGCGGATAAAGGGAGTGTGGAGAAGTGTGGAGAGGAGAGGAGATGATTGGACCGGCGTGGAGGAAGAAAAATTGGTGGGAGGGCAGAAGTCAATGGAGAGGCTCATATTCGAGACGTACTCTGCCAGTTGCGGGAAACTGTACATGATGATGATGATGATGATGATGATGATGATGATAATAAAATGAAAAGTTTGTGTGTACATGTTTGTATCTATCTATCATGAGCGCTGTGTGATATATGTCGCACAGAGAGTTTTGAAATTTAAAACATTGTTGATCCTTGTGCTCAAACATATGCACCTCTAAACAGCAATTTTGAAATTTGAATTAATCATTTTATAAATTAATTAAACACTGTGTATGAAGAAATAAAATGAGGTTTTTTGTTAATGTGTGTTTAAAGCCAAGAAAAAAGTTACCAGGAGTGACTAAGCAATCCATTTAGTGGTTACTCAGGGCAATGTCAGGTACTTCTTCTAGTAATAGAGGAAATAGGAAATAAAAGAAAAAAGAAATTATTTAGAAACATAATAACAGGACTAGACTCAAAAGTATTAAAATGTATAATCAATGCACATAAATAAAATAAAAAATATAGATATACTCTTCCAGATATTAACTACTGTATATTACTTAAGAAAATCACTAAAAAAAATGTTTTACACTCTTTAATAATTATATATCTTTAAAAAATTTAGTTCGGAGTAGACCTAAAAAGAAGTGCACATTTTGAACTAGCGAACTAGAACCATTTATTAACATAATCATCTAACTACAGACACAACACCCAGTCCTCACTTCATCAATTTATCACTATGAATAATATCACCAAGGATACATTTTCTGGCCGTGTTGTAGAATCGAAACCGGTACGCTTAATCTCAGTTAATAAACTTGATGCCGACCCAGAAAAGCTGTTGGACATATATTCAAAGAATAATTTTACAAAATCAACTTTTATAAACTTTAAAATATCTTATAGCACCTGGGTATTCAACCTGATGAAAAGTTTATTTTAAAAAAAAAGCAGCACGAAGGAGAAGTGAAGATGGAAAGTTTACGAAACACCTTGTATAATTTAACGACCTCCGAAATGATGAATGAATGCACCTCGGCAAGGTAGTAAAATGTTGATATTATGCATGGGGCCACCCTTACGCTAATGTTCAGAGCTTTACGGTGGAGTAGGCCCCAGTAAAATACTGCGCTACGCTTTCTTTTGCAGGCTAGGTAAGAAAGAAAAAGAGAACTTTCTAAAGAGCGCTCTTGTTTCGACGTATATTTTAATAATACATCTATGAAGATATTTAAATCTAGGGTCAATATTCATAATGCATAGCTAATAGAGTTCATAGTGTATAGTACACAGTTCATAGGAAAGATACAATTGCTTATAATGAAACGTAGTTATTAAAGCCTTACTCAAATTAATTAATTTAAATCCGTGGAGATCGGCCTAACCTCTTTGTAATACTAAATAAGGTGTTAAAAAAAATTTCTTCTTCTTCTTAACGGTTAACTCATAAAAGAACGTTTATGAAACTGTATATTTTGCAACATAAAATAAACAAAGTTTAATTTGTGCCTCTACTATTAATTCAAATTGAATTTTGTACCTACTTTGGTGGCCGCGTGATCTATGACATTAGGATAAATTGCTGATGACAGAGAGATCAAGGTTCATGATTATTAGCACCACGTCTTACTACCCGTTCGGGTTGTACGCACTTACGCTAATGTGTAATGGTAGGGTGATTGTGAGATGAAAATGGAGGACCTACAGTTTAACGTGGAATCCGAACCAAGATGGAGGCCTGGCATTCTCCACATTCACAAGATGTCTTGTCAGAGGTGAAAGAAGGGCTTGGTAATCAGATAAATCTGTGCCGGGACCAAGGATTCAACCCCGGACCCCCAGCACAGAAGTTAGACACCCTACCCCTAGACCACAAAGGTCACCTGATCAAGGTTCAAATCTCAGTCAGGTGTACTGAGAGTTTTGTTTTTATAAAATGGTTTTCCACTCTCTATCCACGAAAATGTAGGTATACTTAATAAAAATATAACCTACTTCATCCCTAAAGCCATTAAAGTAATTAAGACACAAGCGTATAAGCCGAACGGGATGCAAGACAAGGTGATAAAAAAATTATAACAATTTGAAGGAGATCGGAGCAAGCGCTTCAATCCTGGAACTGCACGTATACTTCATGTAAATATAACCTTTCTAATACGTAGAACCATTAGCGTAATTAATACATAGGCCTAAGCTTATAACCCGAAAGGGCAGTAAGAGGTGGTGCTAAAAAAACTTCTCGCTCAATGAGTGCTATGGTCTGATTTTGGAAGGAAGAACAGTAGAAGTTAGTTACTAAAGTAACTAAAATAATTTTAATACATCAAGTCATGCTATCTACAGCCATCACTTTTTATATATAATATCAATAATGTTTATTATTATTATTATTATTATTATTATTATTATTATTATTATTAGCACCGCGTCTTACTACCCGTTCGGGTTATACGCACTTACGCTAATGTGTAATGGTAGGGTGATTGTGAGATGAAATGGAGGACCTATAGTTTAACGTGGGATCCGAACCACGGTGGAGGCCTGGCATTCCACACATTCCCAAGTTGTGATTATTACACGTATTGTCAGAGGTCAAGGAACGGACAACTTACCCCTGGACCACCAGGTCACCCAACAATACTCAATGAATAACACAAATAATAAAGTAAAATACTATCAATGTTGGTCGCAAATAAATATGTTTGAATTTTATCTACTGTTCTTCCAACCAAAATCAGGGTATATTTAATATCTCTCTTAGTTATACGCTGTTCACGGGTTCGAAAATAAGTTAATAATATATTACACTTGTGGTAAAAAAATATATATGTTATGTATGTATGAATATATGAATTTTATTTTATTTAAATATATTGCTGGGCGCCAACTACCAACTTCTTTTATCTTCTGAGGTAGGTAGATTTTTTATTCAATGAGTAAATCCCCAGAAACTGCTCAGCGGTGATACGAAAACCCGTTCCTTCAGGACCCCTGGACTTTACCTAAAGGTTTTTTTTAATATAATTGTTAGAAACTTACCCCAAAGGACTCCCTGGAGCAGATTATTCTTCCTGGCTTGGACATCACCCACTGAAAGCAAGAAAGTTTCATTAGTATTTATTTTATGCTTAGCTACCTTAAGGAACTTTAAAAATGTTCGAGGTCACTAGTCCCGCTGAACTCTCTTAACTAAAATAGATAATGAAAGAAAATCTACCCCCTTTTCGCTTGGGGTAAGGGTAGCGGGCTAAGAGCCATCTACGTTGATTGAAAGTGACAAAGAAGCATTAAGGGTGTGTTTCAGAATATGAATTGAAATTTCACGCTTGATAAGATTAAAAATTAATTTTAAAGGGGATTTTAAAATTGATTACACATTTCAGTACAATATAATTTTGTTTACGAAGATAAAAAAAAATATAATATACCATTATTTGATATAATTTAATTTAGAGTAAAATAGTAGTACTTACTTACTCTGTGTCATTTGGAGCTCTAAAGTTAATTTGCAAAATTATGCCACCTATTACTATCTTTAGTTAGTTAAAGCCAGTAAACCTCATTACGCCCTATCCCTATCTTGAGCTAGTTATATCTAGTTCAACTCATTACACCCTACCCTATCTTGAGTTAGTTCTATCCAGTCCACATCATTACACCCTATCCTTATCTTGAGCTAGTTATATCCAGTCCACCTCATTACACCCTATATATTTCAGGTACATTCTAATGTTTTCCTCCAAACTGCGTCTAGATCTTCCCAATGGTCTCTTCCTATTGGATTTGCCAGTCAATATCTTGAACGTGGAGTTAGTTTCTTCAATTAGTGCTTATGACCTGACCATTGTAATCTGTGAGATCTGTTTTACCCGTGTTAGTAGGCACATGGTCAGATTGTCCAAGTTTATTTGACCTGGTTTGCTGGTGACTAGGAAGGGTCTCGAATCCCGGCCGAGTCTTCTGAGAAAGTTTTTTTCTAAAGGGTTTCACACGCTCCCTTCACGCAAATTTGGGAAACATATCTTTTAAATTCTATCTTTCTAATTCTCGTTACATGGATGTAATTAATATTATGATAAATGATTATAATCCGAATGGGTAGTTAAATGGGGAAAAAAGTTGTATGATAGAAGGCCTACGTAAATTCCGGTATATTCTTTCAAATTCAAATTTTGTGGGTGTATCTGTCTTTGTTTTTTACAACCCACTTTGGTGGCATAGTTAGCTAACGCGCTAGTTTTATGTTGAGCTAGACTGCCGAAGACGGGGAGATCGAGGTTCAAATGATGGTCGGGTGAACTGATGGTGGTTTTTCCTAAATGGTTTTTCAGTTTCAATTCCGAAACTATTAACGTAATTAGTACTTAAGCGTATAACTCGAACGGGTAGTAAGATGTGGAGCTAAGTATTATTATTATTATAGTATTTTATTCACATTTTATGAGTAGTATTTTTTGAATTCTATAAAAAACTTGATGATTATCCGTTATTTGCATGGGATGTGTTTTTTAATACGTATATATATAGTATGATTTTGGTAGGAAGAACAGTAGAAGTTAGTTACTAAAGTTACCAAAACAATTTTAATAGATTCATACATCAAATTATGTTATCTGCAGCTGTTACTTTTGATATATATTACCAATACCTATAAACTAACACTAATAATATGGTAAAATGTTATCAAAGTTGACCACAATAAAATAAGATTGAATTTTCTCTACTGTTCTTCCGACAAAAATCAGGGTATATTTAAGAACCTTTCAAAGTTGGTTCAATCCGGAGAAGTTGAGATTAAAGCCAAAAAGGAGTGTTTTAGTAGCGACCACCTTGAAACAAATGGCGTAATTAAATTTGAATGTATTTATATTATATTAACCGGACGTCTGAGTTAAATCCGTGCGTAGATTTTAGCACAATCAGTGTAGTGGTTTTTACATGAAAGAAAAACAGACCGACACAAATACGCTTTTTTTTTGTAGGGTAACAAAATAAGTCAAGAAATATTTAAAATTGAACTTTGGTACAGTAAGTGGCAAGAGGTATTTCATTAATACCCGTATATCTCTCCAGTCCATTGTTTATAGGTTATTGCCAGGCCTCCACCGTGGTTCGGATTCAACGTTAAACTGTAGGTCCTTCATTTCATCTCACAATCACCCTACCATTACACAATTATCGTAAGTGCGTATAACCCGAACGGGTAGTAAGACGCGGTGCTAATAATAATAATAATAATAATAATAATAATAATATAGGTTATTTCTTCTTAGGCCTACCGCATCCATAGCCTCTTAAGGTGATAGTGTAGACAGAACGGGTTAAGGGCAGTGTTATCGCAGTGTGTATGGCCAAAATAAAATATTACTCCAGAAGAAACGTAGAGTGTAATTTAACATGTTGATATCAACAGATCATGAATATCTGTCATTAGCAGAGTGGCATTAGATTGTAAACCTTTTAAATGAAGATAAAAAATCTTTTATTAATTTTCAGGACACCCTTGAAAGATTGTCAACAACTGTTGATATCACAATTTGTGAACTAAATTAAACTCGTATGCTTCTACTGGAGAATTATTTGGTTTATTTTGATAAAAACAAAGCTTTTACATAATAACTGCGAGAATACTACCCTTAACTTGCGTTTCCAACGCTATTGCCTTAATTGAATTGACTGTCATATCCTCTTTTTACGTTTAGGCCTACTTTAAATATGTATTCTTGTTTATAAAACATCCACTGTTTCATTTTAAGAAATATTTTGTGGACAACATTTTTCAACGAAAAAAAACTGATTATTTCATATGGCAACGAAAACACAGTAATTTGTCCTTTGCGAGCCTGATGCCTTAAACCCCATCACCAGCGACTCGGTATATTTAAAAGATAAATCTAGCACCATTTGTTTAGAAATTTATTTTTTCTTGAAGGGATCCACACTAGAAAATGTACGAAATATGTCAATATAGTATGGATATAACAATATATGTAAGCAGCTTCATAGTCCGAATGGTCTAAGGCAGTGGTTCTTAACCTTTTCAGTCATGTCACCCCTATGACCTATCCGAGAACCTCTCTTTACCCCTTCTTTTTAAAAAAAAATTGTTGCCAACTAACAATATGTATTAAGAAAAAAATTCAAAATTAAAATAATGTTTGTAAATCTTACAGGTAAAGTCTAAGTTAGAAGGTTGGTATTGTTGTTTATGTACAATCATTTGTAAATATTGCATTGTTAGTTCTAGTCTTTAAGCATAACTGATGGTTTAATATAGGTGTCCATCTACTACGGGTGGTTTTTTTTCTCTAAATGGTTTCCCGCTCTCATCCCATGCAAATGCAAGTATATTACCTGTAAAATTCTTCCTTCCTCATCCCTACCCTATTATTTTAATTATAATGTATCCCTATAGCCTGAACTGGAAGTAAGACGTGATGAAAAACATATGAGGAAGAGGGGTGAGGGAAATGGTTTGTGTATTTTTTGAAAATAATCTTAACAGTTCATAGTAAAATTATTTGATTCCTTTTCTCAGCTCCACTAATTATAATTTTCATTCCAAGAAATGTCATCTTTTCTTCGATATTATTTGTATGTTCTAAAACCATTATTTTATTTAAAATTTTCACACAGCTAATATTACAATAGGAGGTTTTAAAGAATCCTTCTGGTAGGGGTCTAAGTGAATATTAAAATATTATTTAATTAGTGACCTGATTCAGGGATCAAATGATCTAAAGAACTCGCCTTGGTGGCGTAGTTGGCTAACGCGCGGGTCGTGTTTAGCTCGACTGCTGAGGACGGAGAGATCGAGGTTCGAATCTCGGTCGGGTGAACTGGGGGTGGTTTATCCTAAATGGTTTTCCACTCCCCCTCCACGCAAATGCGGGTTCACTTCCTCAAATTCAACCTTCCCAATTCCTAATCCATTAGCGTAATTAGTACTTAAAGCGATATAACCCGAACGGGTAGTAAGACGTGGTGCTAAATAATAAATAATGATCTAAAGCGTCACTCTCATGATATACCAAACTGCTGATGACGGGGATATAGGGGTTCGAGTCTTAGTTGTATGTACTGAAGGTAGTTCTTCCTCTCTCTCTTTCTCTCTTTACGTAAATGTGGGTACACTTCCACTGTGTTCAAACTTTCTTATCCGTAACACATTAGCTTATATCCCGAATGGTTATAATCACATGGTGTTAAATTATAGTTTTTTTATAAAACATACCTTAAATAAGTTTGTATACGTATAATATGAAGCCCCCTTTTCCATGGAGGGGTGATCTCCCCTATCCCCAAATACAACCTTTTACACGCCTATGTCTAGAACGTATTGAAACAGGGTGTACAGTTAGTCAGGCGAGCGGGCGTCTTCACCCTCAAGTGAGACGTCTTCCTCTGTTCCCCCACCCCAGCCATCAGTTTATTATGATGGAAGGGCCCTAGAAGACCATGGTTAAGGCCTCCCGGGTGCTGTCGCTTCCTCTCTATATCGAGAGTGAAGAAGGCTGCTGACTCGACCGTTTCTCAGACGACGCTCCTGGCAAGAACCTGATAACGGTGCAATTTGAAAAGTGGGATCTCCCAGTCTTCCTACCAGGGCTGCCAACTTACCTCCATCCCCCATTAGACATAGATTTTTTCTAGGTATGTATGTTAGGCCTAGTCTAGCTTTAAAATATATTTGTTAAGAGTAATGTATGTTATTTTCAATGGACTTATGCACTGGACGACTCCTGGATAGCTCAGTGGTTGGATCATTGGCGTACTTAGCCAGAGATGCCGGGTTCGATGACCGTATCCAGGTGTAATTTTCAATTTAAAGAACATTATATCTATATGTGGCTATAATCGTAATTAACTATAACACTTGTCGTTGTACCAGTGGCAGCATTAAGAACTTCAGAGTCGAAGGTGGCTGCGCTATCTTATAGCGAGTGATCTTATGTTCACTCATATTTAGCTCCCAATATCCGCACTTCCGTCACAGACTTGGCCTTAAAATGTGATTGAATAATGAGCCTGTCTATGGGATTATTCCTGGATAGCCCAATGGTTACTAAGCCAGAAATCCCTTATACGAAATTTGGCACGGATTAAACTTCATCTTGAAGTTGAAAACCGTAAAAGAAATTTTCCTTCTACCCTGTGACGGCCGTGACCATCTGTGTACCGTGTATTTATGTATGAAAACACTCTACAGGTCACAAATTGAACTAAACCGAACTTAATCTTTAATCTTTTTTTTTTCGGCTACTATTAAATTTAAGCCCTGTTCACGTTCCACCAAGATGAATAATCTGAAGCAGTATGTTTCTTCGAAAATACAGTTNTTGTATTTTTGTGGTTTCCAAGTATTAGCAGCGGTGCTGCTTCTCGTTTCAAGTTGGAACTAAAAATATTATCTGAAAAATAAAACATTATATTTATTTAAATATCTAAGAACTCTATCTTATTCTTTATCAATATAAATCTTATGTCAAGTATTTGAGAGGTTAATACATTTCTGATTATGTTGTACTGACTACCCTAAGGATAAAAATGATTGAAACTTTAAAAAAAAAATTGTTAGTTTAAATTTAGCGAAAATTATGTCATTATGACATCTGATGGGTTTTATGAAATGAGTTGGCAACCCTGTTTCTTACCGTTCTAGCCCAAAGCAGTGGGAGAGAGATATAGGTCTTCGTTCTGACATTTTATAAAATCTTCTCTCGTTTTCTTTGGTCTGAAAATTATTAGGCTGAAATAGTCGCCCAAGTTATAATTTCTTACTGGAGAATTATTTTAAATAATATATTGTAATGATATTGGTTTGGATTACTCTAAATTATGTAAAAAGTCATGGATGAAGGTAATTTTTCTTTTAAGTAATATATGTAGAATATCCTTTTATGATTCATCCATGAAGAAACACGTGCATTTCAGAATTAATGGGAAAAGGATTACACCACTAAAATATATTTTTTATACAATATTTTCTGTTAAAAGAACAACTCCACTATTTCCTGTTAAAAGTAGCAGCTCCGCAATATTTGGCAAAAGAAACCAATTCCCTATACAAATAAGAAGCTAGCCTTCACAACACCTGTCGCTAGGCCTCTTTCTATTAGTTAGTTCTTACACTGTTGATGAGGGGAGCAAAAGTCAAGGGGTATGTCATATATAAAATGCTTGTGCGTATGTTTAAGTCAGCCAACCAAGCCACGCCAAGACACACGCAGCCACACTCACACCCGAGCACAAGTCTCACAAGTATTAGCACAAATACAGGGAATAACATAGAATACAGTTAATATACGTTATTATCACAAGTGTGCACTGCTATAAAACATTTAACTGGAGTATGTATAAGTGATTAACAGGTGTCATTTAAATAAAGCGTGTGTGAATAAACAACCATCAACAGTTCTCTTTCTTTAATTAAATTATTATTATTACTAGCTGACCCGGCAAACGTTGTTTTGCCATATAAATATTTTTTAAGTAATTTCTAGTGTAGACAAAAAATAGCTTACCTATTGTAAGTGTGTAAGAATGTGGTATATGCGTGAAATGGCATGGAGCGCTGTGAACGATGCCATAGCGTGAACAATATTTTTTGTTAGTCCATCTTTAGCTAACACAAACAAACTGGATGGTTTACCCACTCGAGAGCATGCCACGTATAATTGTCCGTGTGAAAAACATGGTGTTCTCAAATCTAAGCCACAAATAGACATCGTTTGACCTTGGGATTTGTTGATAGTCATTGCAAATGCCAATCTAATCGGAAACTGAATACGTTTGAATTGAATTGGCACATGACGATTGATCAGTTATCGACCGGGGATGAAAAATGATTAAATTACTAAAATGGCTATTAAAAAATAGGGGTTGGTGATAAAAGGGTAAAAATTTAGGGTTGTATGTATTTTTTAATGCGACATAATAAAAAAAAAAAAGATATTAAAAAAATGTCTAAAAATTATAGAAAAATGTTAAGGGTGGACAACCCTTATCACTAAGGGGTATGAAAAATAGATGTTGGCCGATTCTCAGACCTACTCAATATGCTCACAAAATTTCATGAGAATCGGTCAAGCCGTTTCGGAGGAGTACGGGAACGAACATTGTGACACGAGAATTTTATATATAAGAAGATTAGCACCGCGTCTTACTACCCGTTCGGGTTATACGCATTTAATTAAATTAAATATACCAATTTAATTAGTGCTCGACCACGGAGTAATTAACAGCTGGTTAAACGGTATATATTCCGTACAGTGATGCTAGGCACTCGACCACGGAGCTATAGACAACCTAAACATCATCACAGCAATGATATATCTGGGAATTAATCCGTAGTGTTTCAATCGACGCCCAACACGGGGCGATTTAAAACAATAGTGTTACAATATAATTTTTTAAATTTTCATGCTTTCACACGGGAAACAAATTATAAGAATTTGAATTTTTATATTAATTTAGAGTTTTTGTTTCCGCTCCATGTTTCTAGTATTGCTATCTTCCCAGGTTATCCACATATTTACGCTAATAGATTAGATATTAGAGTAGGTAGAATACAGAATAAATACAAAATCATTTGCGTTGAGTGAGGTATGAAATCTAGGAAAAAACACTATAAGTACACACAGCCAGGATTCGAATCCCAACTTCCCAGTCACGGTCAAACCAAACTAAATTAAACAGACACCTGATCCGGTGTCCACATGATCTAAGGCGTCACTCTCCCAATAAACTAGACAGCCTATGGCAAGGAGATCAAGAGTTCGATTCTGGTCTGGTGCACTGAGGGTGGTTTGTTTCTCCCTCTTCTTGTCATAATTAGTACATATTATGCAAATGGTCTGAACATTTACCAAGTGGCAGTGTCCACGTGCCCCTCTATGAGGGTTTGTGCACTAATGAGCCGTTATTTTTTTCATAATGTACCAACACACATCGGTGATCACAGCGTCTAAAGCGTTATTCTCGCAATATACTGAATCAATGAAAACGGGGAAGGCTGTGTTTGAAATTTTGGGCATATGTACTGAAGGTGTTTTTACTTTTTCCTTTAAAGATAAAATATTGTGATTGCGATACTTTTGGCCTCAAGACTATAGTGAGTCCTTACACTTGTTGTGCCCCAAACCCATGAAATGGATTTTATAATTCTGTCTGTCTGTCCCTGGCCAGGATCTGAAACAGTTTGATGGATTTTGTTCAAACTGGATATTTAAACGTTATAAGATATTTTTACTTTCTCTCTAACCCACGGAGATTGAAGTATTACTATTTAAAAAAATCGGACTAGAGATTTTGATATAAGCGTAGTTATGCAAGAAGGAACCAACTAACAAAATTCTGATTTTCGGCTATAGCTATTTTAGAAGAACATTAGAAATAAAATTCTACAATAGGGTTTTCAAAAATAATCAAGAGGGTTTATATGCCTTTTTATATGCCATTTTAGGACCATAACAAATCGTTGCCCTGTTACATTCATCTTAACCCCACAAAGGCAAAAATGGATTTGGTTCCATTTGGATTATCTAAAAAAATTGAAAAAGTTGTTAGTCACATTAAATAATTAATTCAGATTTGCTTGAATTTATGTTTATTCAAACACTTATCTTAAAACATTATATAGAGTGCGTATAACCCGAAAGGGTAGTAAGACGCGGTGCTAATAGTAATAATAATTATTATATAGAGGATTTCAATAAATTTTCATATGAACTACACAAAGCATACATATACATTTTTTTAATATTACTTATGAAACGAACATGTTTGATCATATTAAAGTAACAGTTTTTTCCATGTAATTCTTACTTTTACTCCAGTGTAAAATCTATTGCCCCATTAAATCCATCTATATCATCCTCAATGTTGGGAATGGCCAATAGTTTCCTGAAGAAATGTTTTGCATCACTGGTAATTAGATACATTGTCGATTGAATATATTAACCCACTTCGGTGGCGTAGTTAGCTAACGCGCTATATGTGTTGAGCTAGACTACCGAAGACGGGGAGATCGAGTTTCATTTAAATTCAATTTACTCAATTCCTAACCCATTAGCGTAATCAGTACTTAATCATATAACCAAACGGTTAGTAAGATGCGGTGCTAAATTAAATTAAGTTAGATTTAATATATTACAACTTTGGCTGAGAAATGGCCTTTTCATAAGGCCAAAGAGGTAACAAGAGCGCTGATAGATCTGAGGCAGACTTTGAACGTCCTGGACTTTTATTCTGGATATCAACCTCTACAAATTCATCACCACATTCCACGTAAATGTAAATGGAATAAAGCTTGTACTTCAAAACTTTGATTTGGAGGAGTTTCAACCAGTTGACTTTAGTGTAATTTGTGGCCTACTTTCTCTCTACTATTTCCTTCTCAATCTGTGAAGTTCCTAAGAAGTCCTCCTTCACCATGGTGTGAACTTGGAGTGGATATGATTTCCTAGCGTTCTGCATGACCAATATGTAGTCAGTCATCTATAGTGTAGACACTTTGTTATCTATTTGGGGGCATATTCTATATCTTCTATGTCTCTCTCATCTAGTAAAAAATTCTTAATATTACATATTAGGCTACAAATCACAAAAAGTTGGAGTTGGTTTCTTCTTGAAAGTCTCAACCTTATAGATATTACGTTTGATAGTTGGTTGTAATCCCTACAGATGGCAGAAGAATGCAGAATGGAATTGGTTCTATTTTGTATAACAAACTAAACGTATTCAGCTACATTTTTTTTTAACAGAGATCCAAGTTTTTAATAAATGGCAGTTGGTTTCCTTTTCAATAACTACACCCAAAAATTAATTTCAACGTTTCATGACCCCCTGAAACGAAAAAAGTTGTTTTTGCGATGTTGTCAGTTTGTCTCTTTGCCTGTCTATATTTCGGTCTAGAGCTGGAACCATTATACCGATCGGACTAGAACTGGGTATATATAAACTCCTTTGGGAAAGTTTAGGATTTAGATAGCCAACCCTTAAATTAAAGGTAGTTTACTAAAGGGCCAAAAGAGAACGAATCAACTGTCTCAAAATTTGCTTAATCTATTTTTATTAAATTTTGTATCTAGACATTGTTTTACAAACAAAATGATGATTCTCGTTTTTCCATGAAAATAACTAAGTTCTTTAGAGAAGTAATAATTTCTAATTTTTATCATATATCCGCAACTATTTTAGATACAAAATAACTTACCATAGTAAATTTCTAGTGCTATAGAAAATAAAGGTATTTTAAATTGAAGCATAATTTTTAAAACCAAAAGTTTCTTAGTTATAAGCAAACATAAATTTTTATGAAACACTTTGAAATATGGAATTGAGTTTTATGTCTTTGGTGGACAGAGATAGTCTTTTCTCAACGTTTCGGTAACGGTATATATTATTTCATTTGTGCTCTTTTGTGTAACGTTTCTTCATCGATGCATATTATTTATTTTCATAGACCTTAGGAGTTTTTTTTAGTAAATTTCTCTATTACATTATAAAAAATAATGTATGTTTATTTTTATAAAATAAATTAATATTAAGATAGTTTTTAAATGACAAATTTTAGAAAATTTGCAATTCTTCGAAAATGATTGTGAAGATTTAGCTCAAAATGGATATCGAGGAATTTAGTTTCATGTTAAATAAATATATGTTCTGATTTTTATAAATAAAAAATATTATTAGGGGTGGTGGGCTTACGAGCAACTGATTTTTAAAACTTGGATTTAAAAAAAAAAATGTTGTTAAAAGTATATAAAGTATGAGTGTTTATTGCGGTTAACAAGATGAGTTGTTTGTTTTTCTGAAGAAAACTTAGATAAGAATAATTAAGCGAAATAATATTTTTGAAAATTTTGTTCCAAGCTAAAATTCACAATATGATTTAAGTTTGTGAGATTGTGTTTTACCATTCATTTCCTAAAATGGCTTCCCATTCTACCTCCATGAAAATGTGAATACACTTTCTTTAAATTCACCCTTCCTCAAACCTGCCTCACTACCGTAATTAGTAGGTCTACATATGCGTATGACCTCAACAGGTATTAAGATACGGTGCTAGAAAAAAGTCTTTGTAGATAGAAATGTAATTGTTTTTATAAACTACATACATAAAAATGTTTTAAACTTTATTATCATGTATATCCTTTATCATTTATAGTTTATATTTTATCTCCACGTCTTACTAACCGTCCAGGTTATACGCCTATGTACTAATTACGAAAATTAGTTAGGAATATGGAATGTTGAATTTAAAGGAAGCCTACCGTTATGCGTGGTGGGATAGTGGAAAACCATTTTAGAAAACCACCCTCATTATATCCAACCGGGATTTGAACCCTGACCTACTTTTCATCGGCAGTCTAGTATAAAACGAGATTCATGCCTTAGAGCATGTGGCCACCAAAAAAGCAGGTAAGATGATAGTGATTAAGCTAATTAGGATAATTAGGCCTATTATGAAACCAACGATATTTATGATCGTATCGATGAACGTGATAAGGACTATAATGGATATTTTAATTATTATAATATTAATTATGATTATAGTGGCAATGATATTAATATTTATTATTATTATTATGACGAGGAAAATGATAACTATTATGGTGGTAATGGAAATGATGATTAAAATAACTATAGTAAACTATGATGATTATTATGATTATGATAATTAGAAAGTTTGCACACATAACAAATAGCCCCACTTTCAAAGATTGTTTGTGTTATGTGAGTCGACATTATAATATAAGCACACTCTGCGATGTCTTATGACCACTTGGTGCAGTAATCGATATTGTAACTATGGAGACGACAAAACTTTACAGTTTGGTTGACGCACAAAGACGCTTTCTTTCTTTCCATAAAATGAAAATTTCTAGCCTCAATTTCGTGTAAATTGGTGTATGTATTGAATAACTTGTCATATCAATTGAGTTTTTGAAAAACATTTTAATTGTTTCATAAGAAACGTTTTAGAATATTTATAAATAAAATTCAATTTTTAGTGCAATTAGGTAGTACAAGTTGTATTAAATTAACGTGAAAGACACAAATGTGTAATATATATATATATATATATATATACACAGTATTTGATTGATATTTGAAAGAGATTGGTAATATTAATTACAAGTTATGATACCTTATAATTAGGAATATCTTGAAATTATAACAAACATCTAAAAAATTCCGTACATATTAAAATTGTAGACATTTGAGTCAAAATTATACTTAAAACTATGTTTTTAAAAAACAAAGATGAGGTGATATTTCTGTACTATTTTGAGAATTGACAGAACAAGTTATTAGATTTTGAAAAATATAAAAATTGGAATTTCTTTCTTATCTGTAGCTTCCTGTTCCTTGATTCCTTGTTATTCCATAAATATTATAATTTATTAACGTTCACTAACTTTACATGTTATACTACATTGTTTTAACCATGATTTAATTTGGTGTGTTTCTTCTTTTTCATCAGACCCGAGGATGATGCCGTCGTAGTATCGAAACATCTCGTATAAATAACGTTGCAGAACTTGGAGCGGTAATCAAGGAGCAAGGAACTATAGATAAGAAAGAAATTCCAATTTTTATATTTTTCAAAATTTAGTAACTTGTTCTGTCAATTATCAAAATATTACAGAAATACCAAATATGTATGATCACATCATCCTTTGTTTTTTTTAAACATAGCTTTAAGTATAATTTTGACACAAATGTCTACAATTTTAATATGTACTGAACTTTTTATATGTTTGTTATAATTTCAAGATATTCCTAATTATAAGGTATCATAACTTGTAATTAATATTATCAATCTCTTTCAAATATCAATCAAATACTGTGCATATATATATATTATATTATATTATACATTAATGTATTTCACGTTAATTTAATACAACTTGTACAACCTAATTTCGCTAAAAATTGAATTTTGTTTATAAACAATTGAGTTTTGTTCACCAAACGATATTTAACTCATATCAATAATTAAAATATATTTCTCAATAAAGTAATAAACATTACTTTGAGCAATTTATATCAATTAAATGAAGAGTTTGTTTGTCTGACATGAACATTGGGTGATATCTGCCTCACGCAGAGGACTGAGAATTTAAAATTAGTAGTCCCGTCATACAAAAATGTGCACCTTGAAGCTAAATTTTTTTTTATTAAAAACTGGGTCTGAATAACTAAAATGAAAATATTTTTTTATCTATTTAAAGAAAGGAAAGCGTTTCATGGGGGTAGCCACCCAATTAATTACGTGGCCACCCCGGGCAAGGCCAGGTTCTTTGTTAGTTACTAAATAAATACGAATTTACGTTAACAATTGTTTGTAGCTCATTAATATTACATAATTATTAATGATGTTGCTTTTCAGTCAATATCATTTCCCACCCCTGATTGAAAGTAAAAATAAATATATTTTTTTTATGTTTATGCACAGAAAGTCTAGTCCTTGACCTTCCTTTTTTTTTCCTTTTATTAGTAGTGTAAAAAATACATTCTCACCTTTCAAACACTTTGAGGCAAACAGATATTGCTTCCTTCCTCTATTGAAGCACATTGTTACATATTATTGGCAGGGAATTTTCTTCCCCTACCACTCATCACGTCCATCATTCATTCTCACTCCTTCTGTGTTGAGCTCTCTCTCAAAAAGAAAAAAAAAAGAGTCAATTCCTTCCTCTCTTTTGTCTTACGTGACGACCCTTTTCCAACGCCGCCCACCCCCATGTGAATTCTTTTCATGGATGGAGTAGAGCCAAGTATATTGATTTCTTTATAAAAGAAGACTTGATATAAGGTAGTTTGTAGGGGGAGCCGGAGAGTAAAAAAAAAAAAAGAAGAAAGAAGTAGCCAGAAAGTTGGTCCCTACCCCAATTCTTTCTCCACGAGCTTCATCATTCTACAAAGGCCATAGAGCTTTAAACATATGTGAAGTATTTTACTCCTTCCCTCTGACGCGCCACTAAAGAAGAATTTGATAGTGCCGCACATTGATGAAACAATGGACTAACGCCGTACGTCGCGTCGGTGGTATTTACATTCTCCGAGGAACACTGGTGGAAGTAAGACGATCCTATTTTGGATTGGAGAAGTAGGCCTAGTTGTTTTTTTAGTATTCTGATTATTAGTTCAAGTAGCTATTTGAATAGTAGACCTCTCTTCCCCCATTCAAAAAATGCTAAATCGTTCTTTTATCACTGGGCCTGCTACAGCTCTAAGATTTATCTGTGTATTTGAAGGTGATATTTTCCCTTTGTGGTCAATTTAGACAGCAAACAATAGTACCTTATAATCCTCTTCGTACCTTATAATACTCTTCGATGACCGTATAGTCTAATGCGCTACTCTCGCAGTAGACTAGACAACCGATGATTGGGAGATCAAGGTTCGAATATCGGTCGGGTGTATTGAAGGCTATTTTTCCAAAATTGTTTTACACTTTCCCTCCATGCAAATGCGGATACACTTTAAATATAGCCTTCATAATCCTTAAAATGACTAACGTAATGGATACAATAGCGTATATGGCCCGAACGGGTAGTAAGACGCGGTGCTAATAAAAATATTGTACCTTATAGAGAATAGCCGTTCTGTACGCGTTTTAAAAAGTCTGTCCCCTAATTAGATGTCAACATATTAAAAGATTGCTCTCTAGGTACTAACTCAAATGCTTAGTATAAAATTGTAATTATTTGACATGAGTTAATAAACTAAAAATCTTCTGAGCGGCCATCATATTGAAAAAGATAATCAGATTAGAGAACTATGCATGCTATTGTATAAGGTCTACATAGTTCAGTCTAGGTTCATAAAATGTCCCTGCCAACATTCGTAAAACTAGTTCAAGATTTGACCTTTTTTGTTGTTATTTAGCAACGCGTTTTTCTATCAGTTCGGGTTGTACGCCAATGTAATAATTACGCTGGTGGGTTAGGGATTATTAAGGTTTAATTGAGATGAAGTGCACCCAAATTTCCGAAGAAGAAGCGTGAGGGAAAAAACGCCATTAGTACACCCGACTGGGATCGAACCCCGATCTCCTTATCTTTGGCAATTTAGTCAAACATGAGATTAGTGCGTTAGACCACATGGCCACCGAAGTGGATCATTAGACAGTTATTGCAGAGCAAAGATCCGAAGAGGCAGAAAAACAGACAGACAGAAATACGAAATGTGAAATGGTCAAGTTAAAATAGAGCCTAGCTACGCTCAGTCAATTATTATTATTACAAGAGGTTAGTATTATTATTATTATTAGCACCGCGTCTTACTACCCATTCGGGTTATACGCACTTACGCTAATGTGTAATGGTAAGGTGATTGTGAGATGAAATGGAGGACCTACAGTTTAACGTGGAATCCGAACCACGGTGGAGGCCTGGCACTCCCCACATTCACAAGATGTCTTGTCAGAGGTGAAGGAAGGGTTTGGTAATCAGATAAATCTTTGCCGGGACCGAGGAAAGAGGTTATTAAAGAGCTCTTTATAAATCAAACTAATATATTATCATATGAATTACGAACCAACCAAAATCGGTGAGTACGTAAACTAAACGTCATACTAGTCTTGTTTTCCGTTGACGGGTTGGTACCCTTTGGTTTGAAAGGGAGGAAAAGGGAAGAGTCGGTAATTACCGAGGTGTCGGGGAAAGAGAGGGTTGGTAAGGGCTGTCTTGAGTCTGAGGAGGGGAGGTGGGGATATAAATGTTGGTTATAGCGAGGGGCTACTGTGGCAAATTAAGGTGAAATTTTGCTGACGCAATCAAGAGCTGAGCAATTTGCCTCATGGTTCAAACAGCATAAGGGGAACCTTTCATCGCTTTAATCACGCACTCTTTAATGGAATCCTCAGCAAGATATTTCACTCGTTTACATTCTCTATAGAATGCAAATTAGAAATCCTGTGTGTACCTTCTAGAACGATGGCGATTCAACCAATTAAGCAGAAGGGTCTTTATTTAAGTTAACCCAGTGAAAAAAAAACGTTATTAAGGAAGCGGAACATTATAATGGTACTGTAATCGAGCACACTGGTGGATACGTTAAGATTTTGTTTTCAATTGATTTAAGTAACAAGCAGACGTGGAGCTAAGACTTAACATTGAAATCACTATTATTATTTTTTTAGTTCAGTTTGAGCATCACTAAATTCAATACACCAGGATCGCCATGTCACAGTAGGTATCGGATATTTACAAAAGTTACCGTATCAAAAGTAATAATATATACAGTAGCCCCATGGCTTCTTTGGTGCTGACTGACAGTTCACAGCTGACTTCTGACAGTCAAAATTTAGGTATATACCTAAAATTTGACTGTCAGAAGTGACAGCTGCTAAACACATGTTTTTTCAGATCATATGGTTCGGCGTAGGGATGCATAATTTGGTCTGGTAAATTTTCAAAGCTGTCAGTCAGCACCAAAGAAGCCATGGGGCTACTGTAGTCAAACATCAAATACTAATATCTGTATATTCTAAATTTCGCAAGAACTTGTAAACAATGTGATAGCCCAGTCATTGTTTGGCCACAGTTTTATGATTTTTTTTATTGGAATAGCTTCAATAATAAATATAATTTAGCTTCATATAAAATTCGGATTCAATTTAAAACCTTTTATTCATAGATTTTTATTAGATACATACTTACTTACTCCATGGAATTTGGAACTTGAAAGTTAATTGCCTCACAAAAGTACTATAACTATTACTAACTTGGGATAGTTTTATCCAGTCCACCCTATCCCTTATTTGAGCTAGCTATATCCAATCCAACTCGTTGTTGCCTATATCTTTCAGGTTCATTCTAATATAATCCTCCCATCTGCATCTAGCTCTTCCCAATGGTCTCTTTCGATTGGGTTTGCCAGTCATTACCAAGAACACTGTTCTCTATCCGCGCTGAATTTCCTGCCTATCGTAATCTCCAACACCGGATTACCCTAACAATGTCTTGTGATGAGTACAGGGTATGTAACTTATCACTATATAACCTTCCCCACTCCCCAGTAGCCTCATCCCTTTTTGGACCAAACTATCTTCCTAGGCATCTTGTTTTCGGACATCCTAAATTTGTTTTCGTCTTTTAAAATAAGAGACCGTTTCTCTCAGCTATAGAGAACCGCTGGTAAAATTATTGTTTTGTGTATTCCGAGTTTAACATTACTTAACAGCAAGCGTTATGTCAACTTACTGACCGTATAATAGCACGCATTTCCCGAATATATTCTTTTACTAATTTCCAATTAATATCGATTCGTTATTGATAGTTAAAATTATTCCTAAATATTTAAACTCAATTTAATTTGAAACATTTAATTATAAAAACACCCGGTTTGGATTAAATTTAAAAAACTTTTCATCATAATATATTTGAATTGGATTCAATTTTAAAATTTCCCCAAGCCTCCGTTGTCTAGTGGTCAGAGTTCTTTGTTAGATGTGCTGGGTTCGAACCTCAGTAGTTCCGAAATTTAAATTTAAGCATCGGCTCTGAAAAAGGCCCAGACTCAGCCTCGTGAGGACAAATGAGGCGCTACTAGAGTAAAGTAGTAGCAGCTCCAGTTTAGAAAAATGAGGTTAACGGCTGGAGGGCTTGTTGTGCTGACCACATGACACCATCTATCTGCAATTGTTAGTACTAGCATTACTTACGGTGGCGATATATATCGCTTGCAAGCTTACACCACAGAGGTTTTTTATAATGATTTTTGACTGAGAATAAATTCAACTTATTTATGAAAGAGACGGATTCAATTCAAAAGTGAAAATTTGAGTTGAAAGGTTTACATACTTTTGTACCAAACAGTATGCTGTTTTTTCTAAAAATAATTTTATTTTAGGTAGCATTTGTTTTTAATATGTTTGCCTACTTGTATTTTCTAGGATCCATCCACAATCCGCAATCTATAACGTTTTAAACTAACCAACCCTTCTCTAACACACTTTCAAGCCTTAATTTATCTTGGGCTCTTTAACCCAAAACAAAAAAATAAACAAACCCAAACAAGATCCGGTGTAGTGTGTGCTATTTGCTGAACAGGATTGACTGTCTCCTCTTTTCCACCGACGAATGATATTTCATCCTCTCCCCCTTCCAACCGGTTCCACCCTTTCCCCTCCGCCCACAGATTGATGGGTGTGTCCTATACAGTGATTTACTCCTTCAACCCCCTCACACCCCCCACACACACCCGGCCACGGATTAACAAGAAAAGAATGACTTCATTCCGAGAATATATCAGTCGCGTGGCGTAAAGTTTTAGAGTAGGTAGACTTATTTGATGTGGTTTTTGTGGTTTTTTTCAGCACCAGATCTTACAACCCATTCTAGTTATACTTATATGTATTAATTACACTTATTTGTTAAGAATAAAGACGTTTTTTCCCCTCGTTTATTTGAGGTATTTAACGTTTACTTGCTCAACCGACTGATTATATAAGTACACGAGAATTTCTATGAGCAAGCGTGAAAGGGCTTACCGATTTTGCCGGGAAATATATTCTAATATATTTTCCAAGGTTCTTTCACATGCCACAATCCGACGGCTTTAATTTCCCTCCGAAGGAAGTTGTGCTACGAAATGTCATCTCTCAAGAAAAACCCATCAACCTTGATTGGGTTTGAACCCGCAGACATCGGATCCTGAGGTGAGCACTTTAACCCCAATACCACCAAGGTCAACAATAATAAAGGAGATTGAATTCAGATGAGGCGTACTCGCATTTTCATGTTGAGAGAGTGGAAAACCATTTAGCAAAAACCATTCTCAGTACACCCGACCAGGATTGAACTCTGGTCTCCCCGTCATCGGAAATCTAGTATGTTGCTATAGTGACGCCTTAGACCTCCAAAGCGTGTCATACTTATTTTGGAAATTGAAAAAAACTACACCTGGACAGGGGAATCAAACTCAGGACCTTTGACTTAGTACGCCAATGCTCTAACCACTGAGCTATCCAGGAATCGTCCCGTGCCTTAAAATATGAGTGAAGAATGACCCTGGGCACGGGACGATTCCTGGATAGCTCAGTGGTTAGAGTATTGGCGTACTAAGCCAAAGGTCTTGGGTTCAATTCCCGTGTTCAGGTGTCATTTGTCAATTTTCAGAATATGATATCTAGATGCGAGTAAATCTTCACTAAAAACAAATATAATAGCTTTAGCTGAAAATGTAACTGTGAAATGTTTTTATCGCTCAGTAGAACGCTCAGATGTCAGGTACCAAAAATAGCATATTATTCCCATGTGAGGTGTGTACAGCAGAAAATGATATAGGCCTATTATTAGTCAAATGGGGAACAAGTGGGAAAGAAGTAGTTACAGGTAAAGTTAGAACAAACTCGTTTCGGTGTCCACATGATCTAACGCGCTACTCTCGCAGCAACCTACAGTAGCCCCGTGGCTTCTTTGGTGCTTACTGACAGCTCACATCTGACAGTCAACATTTAGGTATATACCTACATTTTTACCGTCAGAAGTGACAGCTGCTAAACACATTTTTTTGCAGATCATATGGTTCGGCGTAGGGATACATAATTTGGTCTGGTAAACTTTTTCAAATCTGTCAGCTGTGAGCTGTCAGTCAGTACCAAAGAAGCCATGGGGCTACTATAGGTTGCCGATGACGCGGAGATAGGGGTTTGAATCTCGGTCAGATATATTGAAGGTGGTTTTCTAAAATGGTTTTCCACTCTCTTCATGCAGATGTGGGTACACTTCCTATAATATATTCATAGTTGTTAAAATCATCCCTATCCTTTAAAAAAAGTTATAACAATCTATGCTTATCCTATAAACACAACACGACATGCTAATGCAATATAATGTTTGAATCACTGCTCTTATTATCTCTAGTGGCGTGTCGTGGATTGATGCCAGGATAGGCACAGCTTGTTATAACTGTATCTGTGATAAACTTTTACTCTCGCGTTCCCTATTTAACTAATAATGGGGTGACCTGGTGGACTAGGGGTAAGGTGTAGGACTTCTGTGCTGGGGGTCCAGGGTTCAATCCTCGGTCCCGGCACAGATTTATCTGATTACCAAACCCTTCCTTCATCTCTGACAAGACATCTTGTGACAAGACATCTTGTGAATGTGGGGAATGCCAGGCCTCCACCGTGGTTCGGATCCCACGTTAAGCTGTAGGTCCTCCATTTCATTTCACAATCACCCTATCATTACACATTAGCGTAAGTGCGTATAACCCGAACGGGTAATAATACGAGGTGCTAATAATAATAATAATAATAATAATAATAATAATAAACTTATAATGCATATCAAATACTTTATATACCTCCCATGGAAATATATTTCCATTGACACCTGGCAATGAGCCTTCACTGGCTGATGAGAACAATTCACAGGTACAGGTTCAAATAACTGCCTAACAAAGCAGCTCTATACGACGCGGTTCTCTCATGAATATCAAGTAGAATGAACATATTTTGATATTTATCCAAATAAACGGTATGACACAATCATATACACTTTTTCACATCGTCTATTATTAATTGGAACAAAATGTTCAAAAATTGACTATCAATGTACCACCCTTATATTAATGTATCTGTTAAAACCAGTGTTATTAAAGCCCATCGTGTAAAAAATTCTCAAATATCTATTTCAAACCAACTATTAAGAACCATTTTTTTAAATACTAGTTTTCAAAGACTTGCACTCCACAGGGCCAAAGGCCTTAAGCAAGTTAACCATCTTACTGCCAAAGAAAGGATTAAATACTGACGGTCTCGGTCAAGATACAAACCCCAACCGTACGATTTAGTTAATCCAAGATATAAACTTATTGAAGGTTGTACTAGTTACACCATGGGTGAAATAGGCAATCCCACACAGCACTCATGTTTTACATCGAGGCTAAGCCTTAAGGGACTTGTTGGGAAGCCTTCAATGCGAGGGTTTGTCATCCTACCTATCCGTCCGGAGCTGTTAACGCACTCAGCCCTACGGCCCGTTATCACTTCCCGCACTATCTGAAAGAAGGCGCATATCTTTGAGAAGTAATGAAAGTACTTGCTTCTCGTTGCTTTCCGCACTAGATTTCTACGAGTGGGGAAAAAAAGAACCTATACATTTTTCCGGAAAGGTATTTTTACATACCTTCCAAGGGTTATTGCCACAATAGACATAAGGCAGATGGCTCTACTTCCTATCCATGTTAAGAATTGACATCTATCAGTAAAAATCCGTCGAATGCGGTCAGGTTTGAACCCGTGAACATCGGGTCTTTGGGAGGTCATTTTAACCTAAAACTGTATAAGAACGTTATATATTTGATTTGATAGGCCCCTATATAAAAAAAACTCAATGGCTAAATGGGTTAAGATGTTCATTGAAAAGTTCACCAAGATTGATTGACCATCGTGAGATAATTACACATTCTTTCACCTCATCTTGGTATCCATTCGGGTTATACGCATTAATTGCGTTATTACCTGCTTCACTGGCCACATGGTTTAAGGCGTCACTCTCGCAATATACTAGAGTGCCAATGACAGGGATATCGAGGTCCGAATACCTGTCGGGTGTGCCGAACGTAGTTTTCCCTAAATCGTTTTCCAATCACTCCACGCAAATGCTGATTAAACAACCGAAAAAAAAATTCTCTAATGATATAAGGATGAGAAAACCACGTTCGGATTCCACGTAAAACTGTAGGTCCTCCATTTCATCTCACAATCACCCTACCATTACACATTAGCGTAAGTGCGTACAAACCCGAACGGGTAGTAAGACACGGTGCTAATAGTAATAATAATAATAATAATGTTAATATTAGATTAAAGAGTATATGGAGTAACAGGTTTTGATTGAGCGCTAAGGTAAGTGTGGTCGCCAAGAATCCGAGGGTGTCGAGGGCCTGATATTGTCCTCAGCTAGATGATTAATTATTATTTAAGGACCCATTGTACAGTTACTGTGCACTCCTCCACTAACCACGCTCCCAAGATTCTCAGACTTGGAGCTTAGATTATTATTAGCACCGCGTCTTACTACCCGTTCGGGTTATACGCACTTACGCTAATGTGTAATGGTAGGGTGATTGTGAGATGAAATGAAGGACCTACAGTTTAACGTGGAATCCGAACCACGGTGGAGGCCTGGCATTCCTCACATTCACAAGATGTCTTGTAAGAGGTGAAGGAAGGGTTTGGTAATCAGATAAATCTTTGCCGGGACCGAGGATTGGAGCTTAGAATTACCATCAAAGTGGATACCACACAAGTTGATAATAATAATACTAACATTCGCAAATTTTGAGAAATGATACCTGTACACGGGAATTGAACCCAGGACGCTTGGATTAGCACTCCAATGTTCTGCCACTGAGCTATCGGGTTTACGTAAATTCCGTCCTTTGTAAATTCTGTCCTGCCATTTGCATTAGGTACTGTAAATTCCGTCCTGCCATTTGCATTAGGTACTGTAAATTCCGTCCTGCAATTTGCATTAGGTACTGTAAATTCCATCATTTGTAAATTCCATCCTGCAATTTGCATTAGATACTGTAAATTCCGTCTTTTGTAAATTCCACCCTGCCATTTGCATTAGGTACTGTAAATTCCGTCCTGTCATTTGCATTAGGTATTGTAAGTTCAGTCCTTTGTAAATTCCGTCCTGCCATTTGCATCAGGTACTGTAAATTCCTTCTCGTTATTTTTATTAAATGTAAAAATGTGAAACAAAATACCCGATACAATATGAAAGTACTTCATATATGTTGTAGGCTTCAGAAAAAATATATATTGATTTTGAAAAACCAATACACATTACAGCATAGTCAGTGTGGCCGGTAGCTCAAATCAAAGGTTGCCGTTTTCACCTTGAACAAAGTTGATATCGTAATATCCATTCACTGGGGTTGAATAAAGGGTATACGAGGCAAGTACTCTGAGGAAAAAACATTTTTTTGAAAATATTCTTTGGACTCCCGTTTCTTCCTCCAAACGAAGTTAGTGACTATTTTACAATGTGACATCATGAGTACTCAACACCAGAATTATGTAATTACGTTTACGAAATATATATTTATTCAGATGTAATGTTTCTTCCAGAAATTTGGGCTGAATTTTCATCGTCTACGCAACCACACAATAAATTCTTGTGAATCGTTTAACTCAAAATTGAATAGGCTTTCACAGACATACCACCCCAATGTTTACACATTTGTGAACTTGTTGAAAGATACTCATCTACGAAGCAACCAGCCATCAAAATTAAAGGTAACAGTGGAAAAAGTAAAGCTCTTGGCTCATAAAATGAATGAGTATGGCTGTAGAAAAATACTGTAGCTGTATTTTATTTGGTCAAACAAGTGTCGTGTAAATTTGTTACCTGTGTAATACAGATGTTCTAAAAGGACAATACATTCTAATATTATGAAGAATTTTAAAATTATTTAAGGAAATACGTACATGTTTAGTAATTATTCAGTAATTCAAGAAATTTAATTTCATAATTATAAACAAATCATGACGAAGAATAAAACAGTCATCAAAGAATTATATAAACAAGGCAAAGAATCGTTTCTACACTACGCTATTAATATTTATTTTTTTAGGTAATCTCTATACTCAAATCGAAACGTTTGGTCATGTTGAATCAAATGTTTGAAATGTAGTGAAATTGTCAATATTATTGTTCTAGTATTTCATTTATTATATTCATATTTTTTTTCTTGAGGGACGCAATTTATATAGGACCCTTATAATGAAGGGACGAACTTTACATAGGACACTTATAATGACGGAATAAAATTTACATAAGAGTTTATAATGGGCGGGACTGAATTTGCATAAAAATTGTAAAGAGGACGGAATTTACCATTATTTGATCTATCTAGGATTCGTCACTATTAGTTCAAGGCAGATTCTGTGATGAGCGTGGAGATAGCTCAGTGATAGCGCATTGGTGCACTAATCTAAGGGTCTTGGGTTCAATTTCCGTGTCAAGCTATTATTTTTTTAAATTTGCGAATATGATACTGCTTATATCCGTAATTAATGGCTCCTTCCCATCTTGTAAGCTTCCCTGGCAATGGAGATTGGATAGGACAAGTGTTCGCTTACATCTATAATAAAATTAGGTCAACCTCGTTGGCACTGGGGTTAAGTGCTCCCCTCATGAATCGGTGTTCGTGGGCTCAAACCCAGTTGAGGTTGATGAATTTTTCTTAAGCGATTAACATCCGTACCGGTGACCTGGCGGTCTAGGGGTAAGGTGTCGGACTTCTAGTCTGGGGGTCTGGGGTTCAATCCTCGGTCGCGGCAAAGATTTATCTAATTACCAAACCCTTCCTTCACCTCTGACAAGACATCTTGTGAATAGTGGGGAATGCCAGGCCTCCACTGTGGTTCGGATCCCACGTTAAACTGTAGGTCCTCCATTACAAATTAGCGTAAGTGCGTACAACCCAAATTGGTAGTAAGACGCGGTGCTAATAATAATAATAATATCCGTAACACAACTTATTTCGGTGGGGAAGTAAAGCCGTCGGTCCCATGTCGACTGTGGCATGTAAAAGAACCCTGGAAGGTATGTGAAAATACCTTTCCCATAAAAATTGGTAGGCCCTTTCACTCTCGCTCATAGAAATTCTCATGTGCTGATATAATCAATCGGTTCAGAAAGTACACTTTAAATAACTATAATAAATAAATGAATTTTAAAAGATATTAAATTTAGGGCATTACACTCCCTACATTATTAGTGTTATTTTATAGGTATTAATAATATTTATCAAAACTAACAACTGCAGATAAAACTACTAACTATAAATACATGAAAGTAGATCTAGCAAATATGCCAGCTGTCAGATAAGGCTCTTATTATGAAAATTGGGCTGTACCACTGCGTCCAGGAAGGGTAATAAAAGCTTGCACAGTAAAAGTATTTATTATTTTTCTTCTTACAAATGAGTGCCGTCCTTGCTTAGGGTTCACTTTAACGAAGATAATCTATCAGGATATTGAAGATCACGCAGAAACAAAATACACGCTGCTTGTACAGCCGTCGATGACGGCATATTACAGTATGTGCAGTACAGCATAAGGCGGCGCACCTTCTCCTGTCTCTAAACGCATGGTTGAATACCTACTATACGCATGAATGGCGCTAAATTATAAGAAGAAAAGGACCCCTATTTTTATTGATCGTGTTGTGCCTTGAATTACTTTTCCTTGAAGCAATGGTGTGTACCCTTAGCTTTGTTTTTTATTAATTTGCATTGCGCCCTAAAACCCATTCGAGCTATATACTATGTGCTAAGTAAACTAATAGGTTAAGGGTGAGGAAGGTTGAATTTAGAAGAAGTGTACTTGCATTTGCGCGGAGAGAGAGTCCTGGGAAACCATTTAGGAATAAACCACCCCTAGTACACTCAACCGGGATCAAACTACGATCTTGCCGTCATCGGCAGTCTGGCCTATTGAGGGAGTAGCACCTTAGACCATGAAACCACCGAAGGGGATATTAAATGTGTCACCTATTTAGAAAATCAAGTATCACGTGCCTTTTTATTATTCTTAATTTTTGCTTAGCACCATGTCTTACTACCGATTCCGGTCGAACCCTATTCTTATTCTTATTATTATTATTAGTAGTAGTAGTAGTAAAAATCTTACTCCAAAAGGTATTTCACAAATTTTTTCTAACCTGTATACAAAAGCTACACATAAAAATGTTTATCACTCGTGCTATTGGCCGGGTGATCTAAATAAAGCGCTAGACTCACGTTTCATTTGGTCTACGTTAATGGGCAGGCCTAGTTCGGGTTTGCACACTTGATTTTCGTTGTGTTTTTCTATACTCACTCCACTCTAGTACTCGCGACGATAGTCACACGGTCTAGAGCGTCAAGATCGTAATATATTGGATTGATGGAAAACGAGAAGATCCAAGTTTTATCTCCGCCGGGTGCATTAAGGTCTAGTTTTACCACATGAAGGCCTATTTTATCACTTTGATTTTCCATTTTCCAAGCTAATGTGGGTATATTTCCTTCAAAACCACCTTTCCCATATATACTTGCCTTGGTGGAAAACGTACAGCTAGAAAAAAAAATCCACGAATATTTGGGGGGGTTCTATATTTTCCCCCTCTTCATCCCTATCTCTTAGGTTAAGTAATTAGCAACCTTTATATTTAAGGTCATTTGAGAGTTAGAAATTTTAAGATTTTTCGAGTCCATAACATTTTGGCAGGTAATTTAACATAGTTGGGGGTAGGGAGGTTATCTTGTAAAAGACAGCAAGTATTAATGTCTCAAAACATCCCACCAATACCGACCAGATAAGAAAGCCTGCATTTGTCTTCACAGGGCATATTATGTTCTGCTAGGCGGTGTTGTCTCTACCATAGGTACAGTCAAAACCAGAAATTTCATTAAAGATATATCAAATTTATATTTGCATTGATAAATTCAAACATTTTAATAAAATCAACGAGTGGAGTAAGGTTTTAAAAAAAACTAAATAACGACAATGACTATTACGAAATGAGATAAATCAGGTCATAACAAAAAGGTTTATTAATAAAAAGATATTTAATTTTACCACTATTAAACTGCCTACACATTAAAAATTTATTTTCTTTAACCTATCATGGATATTTCATTGTGTACATTTCAGATGACCGTCTAGTTATAATAAATTTCAGCCCCATAAAGTAATTATTTTAACTTAACAATAGTACGGGAAAATCATGTAATATCAAGTTTGTCCCCTTAAACACGTGAGCTGTAATGATTTGAAATCATTGAATCACTATTTTATAGCTTAACTATATACAACCCGCCTCGGTGGCGTAGTTGGCTAACGCGCTAGTCGTGTTGAGCTCGAATGCTGAGGACGGGGAGATCAAGGTTCGAATCTTAGTCGGGTGAACTGGGGGGGGGGGGGCTCCAAATGGGTTTCCACCCCCCCCCCGCCCCCAGGGGGGTCCACTCCCCCAATTTACCCCTTNAATCCATTAGCGTAATTAGTACTTAAAGCGTATAACCCGAACGGGTAGTAAGACGTGGTGCTAAATAATAATAATAATAATAAAACTTTACACATGTTAAAATTTTGCATTAATTTTGAATTGTCAAATAACCTTAATACTATATGAAAAAGGTTTTATTTCATAAGTCTAAGGTAGATTCTAAACATTATTCACTTATCTGAATTTAGCATAATATTATTACTGTGTGTAGTTTTTTCTATGTATGAATTTTTTAATTTGCATTTGATTATCCTTTCACGATACTCCCTCGAGAAATAAATGCTGGATTCACCAATGCCAACTTTGAAGTATTATCCATCAAAGTTGTCGAACAGTTAAGCACTATATATATTTTTTTTTTTAAAAAGCAAAATAAATACCAAGACCATCAAATGATCTTTCTTATCACTGCTCATCCATGGTTCGACTCCGCCTACCGATATAATCACTTTCCAAACAAAGAGTACTTCCCCCATTGCCCTGAACAAATTCGCTGATGATTCCCACAAAAAAAAAACAAGCGAAAGGTTTCCTCTCTCAACTACACAATAAATATTCCAGTTATCTTTTGCTCCCGTGGAATATTTTGTTTGCTCTTTTTATTTTCATTCAAGCGTGGTATATAGATTTTTAGTCAACAATATTGAAACCGCTAATTACTCAGTTTGTGTGCTTCAAAAAAAGTCTTATTAATTATATATATTTGTTATTTAACCATGCGTCTTACTACCCGTTCGGGCTATACGCACGTAAGTAATAATTACGCTAATGAATTAGGAATTGTGAGGGTTAAATGTAGAGGAAGTGAACCCGCATTAGCGTGGAGGGAGATTGGAAAATCATTTAGGAAAAATCACTCCCGATCGAGATTCGAACCTTGGTCTCCCCGTACTCGGCAGTCTAGATCAACACGAAATTAGCGCGTTAGCCAACTACGCCACCGAGGCGGGTTTCTTATTATAGTCATCACACTGCGTAATGAAGCATATTTTGTATTTTAGTGGTGGTGTTATTAAAATTATATTTACTGTAGCCTTCAAATTGGCTATTTTGTTTTTAAAAACATAACTAATTTTCTTTTCAGTCAAGTTTCCATGGTTATTTCAGTTTCGAGTTCATCAAGCTCTAATAAAACTTATAAATAACTGATTAATTATACTTAAATTAGTTACTCCCTTTCAAACAGAGGTGTATGACTCTAGAACGAATCATTCGAAAGGAACGATTACTCCAACTGGACTAGTGGAATTAGTTCAATTTCTCGAAGTGGTTAAGCCCAAAGTGAAATACAAGTTGATCTGACATTATACCATCGTGATTCTTCGGTCAATCTCGGTCACAGAAACGATGTTATAAAAAGCTCAGCACCTCATAAACAAAAACACAAAACACCCGTGTCTCAATATATGGTAACTTTTTGTATATATGATGCACCCTAAAAGTAAAGTTGGTCATTTAATGAATTGGTCAAATCTGTGCTCATTCTATGAACTGTTTTTTTCGCTTGTCCATTGCACGGACTGGGCAAAAGCTCATCCCGCTCATGAATTGTGCTGCCCAGTTCATGAACTTGATACTTTTATGAACTGGACAGTTCCGATCGTTTACGTAATTAATGAACTGGGCGAACTTTTTCCCAGTCCAGGAAATAGACAAGCGAAGAACAGGTTAAGGTAAGTTAGGTTTGGTTAGTTTGATATAATATGTTTAAAAAAAACACTTAAGTTGAGATTGTATTAGAGACTATAATAAGTTCCGGTTAATAATAATAATAATAATAATATTTAGCACCACGTCCTACTACCCGTTCGGGTTATACGCTTTAACTACTAATTACGCTAATGGATTAGGAATTGGGAAGGTTGAATTATAGGAAGTGAACCCGCATTTGCGTGGAGGAGAGTGTAAAACCATTTAGGAAAAACCACCTCCAGTTCACCCGACCGAGATTCGAACCTCGATCTCCCCGTCCTCAGCAGTCGAGCTTCAACACGACAAGCGCGTTAGCCAACTACGCCACCGAGGTGGGTTCCAGTTCATAAAATGGGCGAAAATTAATGCATTTTTGCCCAGTTCGTGAAATGGTCACGCTAAGAATAAGAAGCCAGTTCATGAAATGGGCAGAAATTTGCCCAATTCAGTAAATTGACAGTTTTACTTTTGGAGCTCAACATACATTCAAAGACAACGTTTGGAAATTTTGAAACTTGAATGATCGAGATTATAATTTGCTTATTTTATAATAAATCTTCATATTATTTACTGAGTATTCTTTCAGCATTTCCTCTGAGAACGTCACAGTTTTTACTTCTCTGCGAATATAAAATATATTATATAGAACAGCTAATGGGACGCTTCCTACACACAATGTAGACGTCCAAACGTCCACAGGCTGTGACTGCCTGAAACGTCAAGCGAACGTCCACGATGATGACGCGTAACGAAACGGGCTTCATTATCAAAAGGGACGTTGACGAAGGAAAACCAAGAGCCTGGGATTACTTTAATGTAATCGCGAGGTATATGTTGAGGATAACGGTCCTCCTCCAACGTACAATGGGATACAACAGGAATGATTGTACCGAGGCCGCGGTCGTGATGTGACCACATCATTAGCAGGACCCTTCATCGTCCAGAGATGTGGTCCATCTGGGATTCCTGCTCATGTTACTGCTACCCCAGATATATGCCCTGATGTTGCCTGCTAGAGAGGCATAAGGATAAATTAAAATCATGTACCGACAGTTTCAGGTGAGATGGATGGGAACAAGAGATAAAGTCCGTATTTTTGCAGTTTTCCCGCCCATTTTTTTAACAAATAAAAAAAATTACTTCAGTACTTTTTGTTTGATTTTCTACGAGTATTAAACTAAAATGAATATCTCTCATGAGTAAATATTTGTTCCTCACAGACAATTCTCATGATCCCCTGCATGTAGAAATGTATATTTTCTTAGTCCGTGTAATTTATTTTGGCATTTTTAGGCAATTTTGAGTAAGTTTTGAGTAACTTTAATATTTAATTATTCGAAGTATTTAACATGCATCTTCTGAACAGATTGATTACTGTATATCAGAAAACGAACATTTCTATAAATAAAAGTGTAAAGAACAAACAATTTTTCCAGGAAAGGTATTTTCACATACCTTCCAGGGTTCTTTGACATGCCACAATCGACATGAGACCGATGGCTTTACTTCCCCTCCGAAGGAATTTGTGCTACGGAATCTTATCGATCAAGAAAAATCCTGGGTTATAACTCACGAACCTCTGGTCCTGAGGTGGGTACTTTACCCCAAGACAACCGAGGTAGACATTTAAAAAAATATACTTTCAATGTCTTATAGATGTGTACATTCTTTAAACAAACAGTTGTCGGTATGAGAAGATAATGTAAGCCATGAATTTTATATCCTATTTTATTGTATGGTTGTAATATACAAGTCCCTGGTGAGATGGTGAGACACCACAACAAGGATGAAGAAGGTTGCGTTGGGAAGCGGTAGTTATTATTCTGAGTCAGATATTTGTAAATCAATGTTACTCGTATATATAACGGAATGCAATAATCTAGTTGGTCTAAGATTTTCATTGCATATGTAGTTTTGAGTTTACAATTTTGAAAAAGTCATGAATGATTTAGTCATGTGCATTTATTACAAGTTTTTGTTAATATTTTAGAGTTTTCTTTTTAATTTGGATCTATTTCATAGAAAATTTAGGCTAATTTATAGGAGGTTATTTTATCATTTTTAGGTAAACAAAATCCTGTCCCTGGTCATGAGAAAGGTTATAAAAAAGGGTGTGTTTGGGGCCAGACTCCCCCTATAATTTGATAAACCTTCCGAAAGAGGGGTCCATGTAAACGTATAAAGACTTTATTTTTAGTAAAGGTATGATCAAAATTTTTTAGCATAAATCCCCCCTAGAAAAATTAGCTTTCTACGCCCTAGAGCTTTGCGTAATTTTACAAGGATTTTTTTTAGTTTCTGGTCAAAGCCGCTATGCTTATAGCAAATATTCAAAAGCTTTTTAAATTACTATGTTTAGCAAAATAAACTAAATGTATGCATTGAAGCAATATTTTATTTATTTTGTCCAAAAACAGTGTGTATGAAAAGAAAACTATAAAAATACTTATATTTACAATGGATCCTTCCTTTCCATATTAAGGTCACATATCCCACATTGGTGGGTATAGGGATTAGGTCATCAGTCTCACATGGTATGGTTCGTTGCTGAGGGGAAGGTCTGGGTTCAAATGGGTTGTATGAATGTATACATTAAACAAACCCTACGGTCATTAATCTCTTTTTTCTATACCGGAACCACTACCTATTTTTTTCAAGTAGTTTCTCAGTTCCCAAGACCATAAAGGCGGCCACTAAAATATCAAATAGTAATTTAAGGAATAATTTTAGTTTAAATGCCGTGATAGTAATGTTTCAGACAGAGTATTTTTTAAATGTTACCTGTTCGAGATATCCTCACCACTACACTAGTGGGGTATTTATGAGGAAGCGATGAATTTAGAGTGAATTCACCCAAACTGTGTATGGAGAGAGAAAGAGAGAGATATAGATAGTGTGTGGGGG
>CABFOV010000566.1:97551-111636 GCA_902141375.1 Timema poppense
CCCCCCCCCCCCCCGTTTCCCATCCCCAAGTAATATTATAAATTCCAATCTGAAAATATTTCCCTTCCACATGTCTGTTATCTTACAGTACGTTGATAAGAGGACAGTATCATATTGGAATGTTTGAAACTCTAATCACACGGGGTGAGGGCGAGTTTGCTGACCATCGTATTTTTTAACCAGATGACGTCAAGGGAAAATCGTACGATCTCGCGGCCGGATAAGATCTTTGGACCACGAATGGTGAGAGCATTTTGAGGGAACGGGTCACGTGGGGGTACGGGGTGTGTAGTAGATTTCCCCTCCTGTTTTGTTTTAAAATGCAAAACCTGCACCGCTGGATGTTCGCAAAAAAAAAAATATATATTTTATGCGCGTACCCTTTACACTAAATTTTACAAAATAAATGAGAAGTTAGAGAAGAGGTGATTCTCAACAGTTTTGTTGATACTAATTATTTATATATATATATATGTGTATTTTAATAAAAATAAGTTTTAAACCTCTTAAGTACAACATTAAATAATTAAATGAATACATACATTCAACACAGAGGTGCGTGCATCTTTGGACTAACGGATTAAGGTGGGGATTTAGGTAACTCGAGAAAAGGATTTTGTTTTTTTTATAACAAAAAAAAATTGAAAAAGATACATCAAATATTGCTCCAGTAGTAACGTTTAGTTTAATGTTATTTGCATGGGGATATCAACATTTGTTGAATATCTGTCATGAGCATAACGGCATTAGATGAGAATCTTTTTAAATTAAGAGGAAAAGTTGTAATTAATTTATAGGCCACCCTCGTCAGATATTCAACAACCATTTACATCACCATGTGAAGAAAATTAAACCAAATAGACCTATTTCTACTGGAGAAATATTTTTTTTGTTTTTGACCAAAAGGAGTTTTGTTATAAAAACTGCTAAAACACTTACCTTTTCCAACGTCCTATACAACCACACCTGCTGACGACGGGGAGATAGAGATTCGATTTCGGCTGGTTGAACTGGTGGGTTTTTTCTATATGTTTTTTAAAATTTTACTTCCAAGAAAATGCGGGTAGATTTTCTCTAAGAATATTTTTCTCGTCCTTATACTACTAGCATAGCTAAACGCGGATAATCTGGTTGCTGAACCAATGGTAGAACGAGCACGCCACGAGCATCCTTTGAACCATTGGTGGAACGAGCACGCCACGAGCATCCTATGAACCATTGGTAGAACGAGCACGCCACGAGCATCCTTTGAACCATTGGTGGAACGAGCACTCTCCACGAGCATCCTCTGTACCATTGGTGGAACGAGCACGCCACGAGCATCCTCTGTACCATTGGTGGAACGAGCACGCCACGAGCATCCTCTGAACCATTGGTGGAACGAGCACGCCACGAGCATCCTCTGAACCATTGGTGGAACGAGCACGCCACGAGCATCCTCTGAACCATTGGTGGAACGAGCACGCCAC
Source organism: Timema poppense (assembly GCA_902141375.1). Taxonomy (NCBI): domain Eukaryota; kingdom Metazoa; phylum Arthropoda; class Insecta; order Phasmatodea; family Timematidae; genus Timema; species Timema poppense. Next base: position 99,021 of record CABFOV010000566.1, read on the forward strand.
GAGCATCCTCTGAACCATTGGTGGAACGAGCACGCCACGAGCATCCTCTGAACCATTGGTGGAACGAGCACGCCACGAGCATCCTCTGAACCATTGGTGGAACGAGCACGCCACGAGCATCCTCTGAACCATTGGTGGAACGAGCACGCCACGAGCATCCTCTGAACCATTGGTGGAACGAGCACGCCACGAGCATCCTCTGAACCATTGGTGGAACGAGCACGCCACGAGCATCCTCTGAACCATTGGTGGAACGAGCACGCCACGAGCATCCTCTGAACCATTGGTGGAACGAGCACGCCACGAGCATCCTCTGAACCATTGGTGGAACGATCACGCCACGAGCATCCTCTGAACCATTGGTGGAACGAGCACGCCACGAGTAAGCGACGTAATTAGGTATTTACGAGGGTGCACTAATATTTCAATTTAATCAGCTATCTTAACTCTACTAAATTTCTGATAACGAAGAAGTCTTAGCTTTAATTAAGCGAGTGGGGCTAGTCTAACTATGACCTATCTATTTTTTTTTTAACTCAGCTATGGTGGCGTATAGTTGTATACAAAATGGGCTGGTTTGAACTACTGCGAGATTTAAGGTTGCGACACATTAGTGGACTATACAAAAACTTTACCCCTGAGACTTTGCTTAATAAATAAGAGCGAAAAACTAATAATTTTTCGTTTGCTTACATATTCTGCTTGTCTTGCTAATGTGGTGATAAACGTCCAGGTATTTTCCTTCAGATTATTTGTATAATAGTTTTTATCCTTGCCTCCTTGGGGTCCCATAAAACACTATGTTTTTTACAAGATTCTATCAACTGAAATACAAATTCTTCAGACCAGTTCTCCATGCTTGCGAGCACACTACAAACACGTCCCAACTAGACTAACGAATCCCTTTGTGTTCGTTGGAAATACCGACAGCCGGCAGACCATTGCGAATGGTTCGTGGCGTGCTCGTAGCGTGCTCGCGGCGCGCTCGTGGGACCGTCCCAATTAGAGCAAGCTGTTACATTACATGTTACGTTACAAGCTCGGCTCGCCTAATGTATACTGGGCTTTACAGCTTACAGACTAAATTGACCTTAGAGAAACAGTGTGTTTAGAAAAGTGTATTATCTTAGTAATATGTTAAAATTTTACGTGAACTCTATAAAACTATTGAGATCGAAGAAAAATCCTTTTAAATTTCAATTCACTTATCATACTAATGTAACAATAAATATATTTTCAATACATTTTAGATGTAAAGGCTTTGAGCTTTTTTATCAGCCTTTTTACATTATGGATAGGCCCTTCTTAGATTATGGTATTGGCATCGTCAGAAAATGGTAATAGAGATGGACATAGTTACATTTTATTTTACCTTAGGTAGTGAAAGTTATTCTCTCATGTTTGAAATAGTTTTGAATCCCATACATGAATATTGTGTTTTTTGTTTTTTAATTAGGTCTCCGAAAATACTAAAAATATTTAGTAAAAAATTGGCAAATATGGAAAAATATTATTTCTTAATTATTATTTTTTTTTCAAATACAAAATATCAAAAATAGGCTCCTTCTTTTATTACAGTAATCAATTTATAAATATATAGCTTTAAAACCTAATTACGTTGTACAAAAGTGTATAAATAATATGTTAGCTAATAAGCGTGAAGAAATGTGTGCTTTGATACAAATTGGAACAACGAACTTGTAAAACTAATGATCCAGGCTATAAATCACTATCAGATCACATTTTTCCCTTCAGCATATAATTTGGTAGGGTTAACGAGTTAAAATATTTAGGAACCATTTTAGCTAGCAATAGCGATATTATTTTGGAAATTAGGAAAATAATACAGTCGGGTAATGAATGCTACTATTCGGTCAGTAAGTTTTTAACCTATCGCCTTCTGTCAAGAAAGGTGAAAATCAAAATATACCAAACAAAAGGTTCACCGGTTATTTTCTATGGGTGTGAAACGTGGTATCTTACGTTAACATCGAGAAGAAATTTACGGTGTTAGAAAACAACGAACTAGGAACATATTTGTCCGCCCCGCCCCCCAAAAAAAGAAGTATGAAGATAATGGAGAGTGGGGGATATTACAAAATGATTAGTTATATAACATGTACTCATAACCAGACATTGTTATGGTAATCAACTCTCACGAACCGCAATGGTCAGGAAACGCAGCGCGAATGGGAGATTCTAGAACGTTGTTTATTGTACTGACTGATAAACCCAATGGGACCAGACCATCCGGAAGAACTAGACGTAGATAGGAGGATAACATCTGAAAGAGATAAGGTGTAATGAGGTGGACTGGATAGAACTAGATAGGGATAGGGTGTAGTAAGGTGGAATGGATAGAACTATCTCAAGATAGGGATAGGTGGCATACTTATGTTAGTGAGGTAATGAACTTCAGAGCTCCTAATGCCATCATAAACGATTTAGTAGTTAAGAAATTATTTATTTCCTTTAGTTAGTATATTTCTTAATGAACTATATTGCATAATTTAAACTTTAAGCTATCCTCAGAGTATGGCACTTATTGTCTAGTGAAATAGAAGACAATAGATTTGTAATAAATTATATTGAAAATAAATACATATTTAATTAAACACAAAATAAAATAATTGCATACATGAATAATACATAGTAGAATGCATGGTTGTATATTAACGCGTTTATTCACCAAGTAAAATAATTTAGGAAAAAAAATACTTCTTTTTGATAATAAAATTGACTGCTTGAATAAATAAGGGCATCAAAATTCCAGGTTTTTTATTTTCCTGATGTAAAAAAGACTCAGAACTTTGACTATACACTTTTTATTACTTACCAACACAAAAGACACAAAATGAGACTTTAAAAGTAAAGTTTTCAAAAGTGTTCAAAAGATAAAAAGAAGAAAAAAACAGTAAAACTAAATGTAGTAAATAACCATTCATGTCGAAGATAAAAATACTAGGACAATGTAAAATGTTTGCCCTTTTAAAATAAAGTTTTGTTTTGTAAAAAAAAAAGGACAAATTTAATTCGATTTATATATGTATTTATTGTTTTAAAACAAACCAAAGATTTATTAAAACTTAACAAAGAAACAATTTTAAATAAAGCTCATATTGTAAAATTATAAAGTTTGCTACTCAATAAAAGAGAGTTAAAAATTCATAGTTAATAAAATATGTGTAGCAATTAAGGCTTCTTTTCACAATTTTGTGTCCTCTTGCGGATGACTTTGCTAGTGGTGTCAAAATATGTGTTAAACAATTTCAAGAACATTTGAGGAATGTATATACACCTTTAAATTTAATATCGCAACGCATGTATTGAATTTGAATTATAAAAAATCTAGGTGCCGAAATATATTGTAAGAGCTTAAATAAAATGTATATATATATATATATGTGTATATACATTTTATTATTTATTTATTATTATAGTTACTTATATATATATGTAACTATAATAATTTTCCCATTTACAAAAAAACAAAGCTAATTGTTATTTATTATACTAGATTTTAGTAAATGTCTGTTTACTTTGTGTGCATATGTTAAGATAAATATAAACACAAAAGATAAAGATTTATATTTATTTTACCCGCATTGGTTGAAATGTAAGAGAAAACTTCCTCTATCTAGATGTTCCGTGAATGGGAGGTCTCGGCTCTAATTCTGATAAAATGTACGGAAAGTGTTTTTGAAAAAAAAAAAAATCTTATAGATTATGTGTACATTTCTTCTAAAAATTATCTTCCTTATCCCTAACCTAACAATTTTAATATTCGCATCGTTTGGACTGGTGGCAAAACGTGGTGCATATAAAAATTATATTTCACATTAAAAGATATAGAGAAAGTATTGCAATCGTGGATGTTTTCAGATATTATGGTCTACGTGCCCCAAAACCCATGCACGTGGGTTGTATCTAAAATATATTTGCAGATGTTGTCCAATCTTGATATTTATATGGTCATACCTCTGTGAGAATCTAATACTTTTACTTTAACTTTAAAATTAATGATATCTTACCGATAACTGATTTTATTGAATTTTAAATTTTTCAAAAATTGATCTAAAAATGTTGTTAAAAATGATTAGTTTTGGATTGTTTTAAATTTTATAAAAAAATGCTAATTGCTTGTTTTGCCAATAATCACTATACTATAGAGCCACATGGCTAACTCACTCACTCACTGACATTAATGTTTACCCACTTACATATGAGCTAGAAACTTGAAATTTGGCAAACTTATAGCTTCTAGCCTGTAACCGACGGGAAAGTTCCAAAAAGGTAAAAAAAATATTTAAACCCCCAATAAAATTCAAAATGGCGAAGAAACTTTAAAGTCGGTGCGGACCTTTCTTTGGAGGTCTCTTGTGGCTAATACCTATCAAAAAACGGTAAATTTTGCACATTTTCCACCCATTTTTTCATTTTCTGACACACGTATGAGAGTGATATATTATAAAAATAAATCAACGTTCAAAACAATGCTGGAATTATATAGTTTACAATTACTGGGGGTTTGAGGGCGGAGCCCACAACGAGAAAAGCGAATTATTTGTATATAAAGGTCAGTGATGGCTGGTTTTTGAAAATCTTTTAATTTTCGAAAATTAACATTTACGATTTTTTTTCCAAAAGTATATATGGGGAGGGTTTAAAATCATAACTAGCATTTTATGAATACATTGTATTTTATTGTGCTCAAAATAGAATATATGAGAAATCATTTATATACCAACTTAGCATAACTCAAAGAAATACTAATTGAATGAGACAATATTTTATAAGAAAAACTTTATTTACAAGATTCTTATAGCTAACATGATGAATATTTTGCTGTAGAAAGATAAGGTGGTAAAAGTATGACCCCCCATTTTCTTTCTTATAAACTTAATAACTTTTACTTTGGTGTAAAGCCGTTAAATATATCTTTGTTGAAGAGACGTAACTATGAAAAAGTCAACTAAATTCGAGAGGGTTTTTTGCTTTAACCATGCATCGTCACTACACCCCTCCATCCCATTGATAATTGTTTCTTTTTCCCTCTCACGTATCCATAAACTCTAACTTAGCTCAGTTTCGCTGCCTCTACCTATTTTATTTCATCAGTCAGTTTTTGTTTATGCATGTGACAATAATGGCCGCTTTTGTGTCGAGGCGTATCCAAGCCATAATAATAATATTGTAAAATTGAACAAAAAGAGTAAACAAAATGTTTCTTTGTGAGGAAGATGAATACATACACGAATACACTGGTATGGATAACAATATTAAAAAAATGTACAATGAAGAACATCCAAATGAGCAAAATAAGCCATGAATAGACTAATCACGAATAACTTCAACAAGAAACATGACTCTTAAGAAATGGGTTTGGACGTGTAATCGTTTAACAATAGCACATGATGAAAAACAGTCTGAGAAGAAGATGATAAAGGAGGTATAGTATTAATAAATTTGACATAATGATCAAGATGAGATCCAAGTAGATTAGCTCATGAGTATAAACTCTGGTTTATGTAAGTTTCGTATCCTTGAATCCATACGAATTTTAATTTAGTTCACACAATTCATGTGCTTAATAAGATTATATCATATCACCCAATTGGTAAATATTTCCAATCCAGGGCCTCTGAGAGGAATTCTATCAGGGGGGTACGGACCCCCTTCCATTTTCCATTAACCCTGTCTAAAAAAAAATTAACTAATACAGCTACTATCTGAAAAAATAAAAAATAAGCCCAAAAAAAGAGATTTAATTTATACTTTTACATTTGAAGAAAGAAAAAAATTAAAACAAAGAATATTAATATTATACCTTTAATAATAATTTAGTAGCAGTACTAGTAGGGGAAATGTGACTACTAGTTTCATTATATGCAAACATTTTCTTAGATATTAGGAAATTCCTGAACCCGTTTAGACCCCCGGGCCCGGGTACGATGTACCCCCTTGCACCCCCTCTCTCTCTTACAATCAAACTTATTAAGATAAAATATAAAACTCAATAAACACAGTCAAGATTTAAATACCTTAATATTTGGTGGTTTAGCGTTTTTAGTTAAAATAAATATAACCATAATATTTTAGTTTTAGCTACACATCTTACTATCCGTTCGGGTTATGAGCATATATATTAATAAGATAATGGATTAGGGATGAGGAAGGTTTAATTTAGAGGAAGAAGGGAAGGAAGATTGAAAAATCATTTTTGAAAAACCCTCAGTACACGCGACCGGGATCAGAACCCTGGTCTCTTCATCAATGTCAGTTCAGTATATTAAAAGAGTGACGCCTTAGATAATGCGTCCACCAAACCAGGTCCTAATGTAATGAAATTTTCTATGAATTGTTATTAAAGGAAAATAAATTAAAATACTATATATTTAGAAACGTACGATTGTTTCCTTTACTATCAATGATAAATTAATTTATATTCGCATATAAGTGTTAATTTATTTATCTGTCTGTGTTTGGTTCTCCATAGCTGTACGTAAAGATGCGCCTTGATAAAGTCGAAGTTGATCCAACGCCATTGAAATGGTTTTAGGATGTATTCGGGACTAGTCTCGACAATATTTTGTACCATATGGATGGCCTTGGTAATAAGTTCCAATATCAATGTGCCCGTGTCACGCATCGGTGGGCATGAGAACTAAGACGTCGGTTTTCTCGTATGGCTATTCATATTACGGGGGAGACCAGAGGGCTAGAATCTTGGCTGGGTATGGGGAGGATTTTTTTTTTTCTAAATATTTTTCTACTTTTCCTTGAAGTAGATTAGGGTAATTTTTTTCTAAATTCTATATTACTCTACTCTATCCATTTAACATTAGGGGACTAGTGCTGTTGCACATTAGTAGTATGATGTTATCAAACATTTAAAAAAATATATATTTAGATACGGAAGTTTTAACTGGAGCCATGCAGTTGACCTGGCGGTCTAGGAATAAGGTGTCAAACTTTTGTGCTGGAGGTGCAGAGTTCGATTCTCGAGCCCGGCACAGATTTATCTGAATACCAAACTCTTCCTTCACCTCTGACAAGACGTGTATTAATCACAACCGTGGTTCGGATCACACGTTAAACTGTAGGTCCTCCATTTCATCCCACAATCGCCCTACCATTACATATTAGCGTAAGTGCGTATAGCCCGAACGGGTAGTAAGACGCGGTGATGATAATAATAATAATAACTTGAGCTGTACCGTAGCTACAGACTGTCCCGTCACCAACAACTGTTTTCAACTTACCCTTTTACCAGAAAAGTCGAAGTCTCGTTCAAGATCTGCTATTACGCCACAGAAAAACTTTGGTGTACGTACTGCAGGAAAACTGTGAAGTGGAGGTTAGCCGCATCGTCACCCCTTCTCTGAACTAAGACACTCGTCCGACGCGCGCATGCGCGAGAGTGCAGTTCTAAATAACCATATCAGTGGCCCAGACGTCCGTTGCTACCCCCCACCGCCCGTTGCTATGCGATTGTCGTCTGTGCTGGGAATGTGTAGCGCCTTGTGATTGGACGTTAATGACGCCATTATGATGTAACTCTTCCCTTCCTAGTCTCCCCGCTGGGCAGAACCGAATATAAGCTTGTGTCTCATTGTAAACATTACTCTTTGATGCCGATTAGGAATAAAGATAACTTGGGCAGATAGTAGGCCCCTAGGACCGTCTTATAAATGTAAGCTATAGTTATTGACAGGAATTAATCGCCGACCATGAACGTTGCGTATGTTAGGTTGAGGTTCGAATCCTGGAGGAATTTAGCTTGTTTAATGTAAATAAGGGAAAGTGATCTTCGACCATGAACTATGCATATTACAGGTCATGGTGCGAAGCTTGGAGAAGTTTATCAGATTTAGTGTTAACTAGGGAGATTGTTCTTGAACCATAAATATGGTAAAATTGAGGTCATGGTTTAACTCTTGGAGAAATTTGGCAAATTCGTTTCTAAACAAGAGTATTTAAACTTTGACTATAAACATAGTAAAACTTAGGTCTTGGGTCAAATCCCGGTGGATTTTAAAGGGAAACTTGACTTTAACCTTTAGCCTTTGGATTCAGGTCAGGGTTCGAATCATGGTCGTAACTAATTAATGTATCTGTATTATTGTTAAGTGTTAGGGTATTTATATTGTTTACAGTCTGATGACTTTATCTCATTTAGGTTAGTTTATTAGTTCACGGGAAATGTTAACATTAGATTATTTGTATTGTTTTCAGTCAGATGTTTCCAATGTTATATTTTATTACTACGAGGTTCAAGACCCATTAAATGTTAGTTTCATGGGAAATATTAACTTGCGGTTTTGAGGACTTGATAGTTTCAAGGGAAGATTTATTATTTGTATACCTTTATATTTTTTTATTAGAGACAATTTCTCTTTTTCATCTTGGATAATTATATCCTATTTGTATCTTTATTTATAAAGAGAATTACTTTATCATACATACCTTAGCATTTATATATATCAAAGTTTGATATACAATATTGTACAAATTAACCAATGCTGAGTATTATCAAAATAAACGAGCCCTTGGGCTGTATTTGTTAACCTTTGTTAGTTCTTGTCTGAACTCAGACTACCTTTTGGTTATGTCCATTAGACTTAGCCTTAGCTTTTCTGGTAAGACAAGAGTGTTCTTGAACTAGTCGAAGCAGGATGACATGGCCCCTCTGTGATTACCCCTTTTTTGTAATTTAAAACCGCGCTCTCTGTGGCGACTAGTTGAACTTAGGTTATGGGACTAAGGGAAGGTGCCACAGAGGGCGTAGGTGGTTGAGAGCCATGCAGGAATGTTATGAATACGTAACGGCGCCAGTCGAGATGTCATACGTTTGATTCGTTGCCGCCGTATGTTTACGTTGCAAGTTATATCACGTGTCTTTAGTTTGTAGTTGTTATTCACGTGCGGACGCTATTATAAATAAAAATACGAATTGAAGGAAGGAACTCAAGGAAGTAAATTATTTTAGAAGCGATGTTTTTCTAACAGTTTAACAATATTTTTAATTTCTTTTATATATATATAATTTACAAATATACAATATTTTTCAAATATTTATTTAATAATATTGCTTCAATAATAATATTATGTATTAAAATATGTGTGTTTTTATTATTATTTAGAACACTGTAGGATGTTGCAAGAATGCAACGGCGCCAGTACTCTTGTTTTTTTAGCTTCAGTCCCCGAAGGTTAATATAAGAGATGTTGATAGGCCTAATGGTTAATAAGACGTGCTGCACTGAAACTTGAGCTTCCACCAGATGTAGACCTCATCCATCCGAGACATTTATTATGATGTGGAAATGTTAAGAGATGTCCCCGTATTAAACAGCTCCATCTCTGGAGATTTTCGGGAACTAGAGCAAGTTGTGATTGTTACCTTAACGAGCCCCTAAGGAGTGGTATAATAGAAGAGAGGGAACGTCGGAAAATTATTGGAGAGATTTGTTTGGTAAAACCTTTCGAAGACACCACAGCTCAAAGCAGTCGTTATGGGGCTCATTATATACACCACAGATATGCGAACCCAACTTTTAATTGGGTTCTTACAACTTGGATAGCGGGGGAGGGAGGAAGGGTTGATAAAAAAAAATACTTTGTACAGACAACCACGAAAATTATTTTTATATTCCTTGTATTATTTGAACATTTTATGCAAACATCCAAGAACAATATTATTTTAATATAATTAAAATTTAATTATCTTTATTAAACGACAAATCATAAGACTGGAGGGATTTTAGGAATATCCTTAAAATTATATCGACAAAGCTAGTTCCTTAATTGAGTGGGTTGGGTGAAAAAAATGATAGTCCTCATTTTATGGAGGAAAAAAAAACGTGTTTGCAGTGAATGTTGGTAGCTTACCGATTGAACTACTTGTTTTTAATCTAGACCTTGAGGATAGCTAATATCAAAAATTAATTAATTATTTTTATAGATAAATTTCAAGATTTCATAGTAGTTTATATATTGATCATATTTCATTTAAATCTATTAGGGTTATTGTGTTTTTGTCCCCTTAATTCACAAACATATTATTCGATGGAGAGTGGACACGTGGTCTAATTTTAAAACTCGTTTAGTCTTTTATACCAAAGAGGTGGGGGGGGGGAAGGCGGGGGGTTCAGTGTTTGAATTACAACCGGATTTACTGAGGATGGTTTTGTCACAAAAAATTTCCTCCTTTCCCCTCCAAGAAAATTCAAGTAAAGTTCTTTTAAACTTTTAAATAGCTACCCTATTATTATTTTTATTAAATACTTGTGACCCTGACGGGTAGTAAAATCGTGAAAAAATATATTTACTAATTTGTAAATATTACTTCTCCACATATATTAACTTACGCACCCTTTATCCTAAATAGTAAAGAGTGCTCTGCAATAACATTTCCCTTGTTATAGTTCATAAGACTGAAATTGAGGTTTGAATCCCAGCTGGTTTCTTTGTGGTATAGGAGTTTAACATGTGATTTATAGCTATAGCTATCTTATCCCCTGCGCATGATAAAACAATTTACATTAAATCTAACAAACTTAGTTACATACTCTACGGCATTTAAGAACTCGAAAGTCCATTGCAGCACTTACAAAAGTACGTCACCTATCACTATCTTACTCTAGTTCTATCCAGTCCACCTCATTACACCCTATCCCTATCTTGAAATGGTTCTATCCAGTCCACCTCATTACACCCTATCCCTATCTTGAAATGGTTCTATCCAGTCCACCTCATCACACTATATCCCTATCTTGAACTGGTTCTATCCAGTCCACCTCATCACACTATATCCCTATCTTGAACTGGTTCTATCCAGTCCACCTCATCACACCATATCCCTATCTTGAACTGGTTCTATCCAGTCCACCTCAACACACCATATCCCTATCTTGAACTGGTTCTATCCAGTCCACCTCAACACACCATATCCCTATCTTGAACTGGTTCTATCCAGTCCACCTCATCACACCATATCCCTATCTTGAACTGGTTCTATCCAGTCCACCTCAACACACCATATCCCTATCTTGAACTGGTTCTATCCAGTCCACCTCAACACACCATATCCCTATCTTGAACTGGTTCTATCCAGTCCACCTCATTACACCCTATTCCTATCTTGAACTGGTTCTATCCAGTCCACCTCATTACACCCTATCCCTATCTTGAGCTAGTTCTATCCAGTCCACCTCATTACACCCTATCCCTATCTTGAGCTAGTTCTATCCAGCCCACCTCATTAAACCTTATTCCTATCTTGAGCTAGTTCTACCCAGTCCACCTCATTACACCCTGTCCCAATCTTGAGCTGGTTCTATCCAGTCCACTTCATTACCCTCGATGTATTTAAGGTCCATTCTAATGTTATTCTTTCATCTGCGTCCATGTCTTCCCCAATGGTCTCTTCCCATTTCAAACTCTTAACCAGGTTCTAGCTCTCCCATTCGCACTGCATGTCCTATCCACCGTAATCTATGAGACTTGACTATCCTAACAATATCTTGTGATGAGTAAAGGGTATGTAACTCATCACTATGTAACCTCCTCCACTCTCCAGTAGCCTCGTCCCTTTTCAGATGACCATCTACTCAGTCTTTTCAGCTTTCATTTTTAAACCTATTTCCTTACTAGCCTCTAATAAAATGTCTGCATTTCTTGAAACAATTTCCTTACTAATTCTCAACAAAGCTAAGCCATCTGCCAACCTTAATAGTTGCATTGTACCTTTTAATGTCGGCCTTTCCCTACTCTCTTTCATTACCCTAATAGCATACCCTAAGGTTGGATTAAAAAGTAACGAGGAAAGTGCATCTCTCGGTTTCAACTCAACATATATTTCTAAAGTATCTGATAAGTGACATCCAACCCATATCCTGCCTCTCGTATTAGTCAAACCGACCTCATTTAAATGACAGTTTTTTTGTATATCCCAAATTTAACTAGAATTTCACCTAATTTATCTATTTTAACTGAATCTTCGACCTTTTTAAAAGCCATGTTTTATTATTATTATTTGTATTATTTATCACCGCGTCTTACTACCCGTTCGGATTATACGCTTTAAGTACTAATTACGCTAATGGATTAAGAATTAGGAAGGTTAAATTAGAGGAAGTGAACCCGCATTTGCGTGGAGGGAGAGTGGAAAACCATTTGACATGTTTATTGACGAACCGTCATGTTGTATTCCCACTTTTTTTCCCCTAATATTTTCCAAGTAGTAAAAATCTGATCCGTTGTTGATCCCCAATTATTTTCTCTGCATATGACGTCAATTCCATTATAATTATGTTGGATACAATTTTATAGTATGTTGGTAGCACTGAGATATATCTCTAATTCTTATACTCTGTTTTATCTCCCATTTTGAAAATGGGAATTATATACCATTCTTACATTCTTGTGATAATACCAAATATACCCAAAAATGTAATAATATAAATTAAGTAATTTTTTTAAATTTGATTTTAGATATTTCGAATTTATTTTTACCAAAAAATTTTTAATTTCAAAGGTTTGAGAATGAAAATCTATAGTAGAGATTCGAATATATATATATATATATATATATATATATATATATAGGCCTAGT
>CABFOV010000566.1:127817-144259 GCA_902141375.1 Timema poppense
TTTTTGTGAAGGCTAACAGGATACGTGACCTTGACTAACTCTTTGTAGTTTGAGGGGAAGGGGGATCACAGTTCGAGTCTGTTCCTTCCCCTTTCAGCTTTACTCCAACCCCTGCACCTAAACCCACACTCTCTTTTTTTTATCCTTCATTCTTCTCTTCCTTTTCCGCCAACGCCGGGAAGAAAAAGTCTAATTGGTTTACTAACCCAAAGTCAATCATGAGCGCTTCCTATCCTGGTTATTTTTTTTCACAAGCTTTTTTCCTTCTTTAAAAGATGAAAGGCTAAGTTCAAATATATTTGTTTTGTTTAGTAGAAAAGCTGAATTCCTCGGAATTAAGCACATCTATTGGGATAACTTTTAAAAAGGAAGAGCGACTTAGCGGATAGTTTCAGCACTAACGTGACTTTTGTATTATTTTTTGACTTAGTCTATTATTTATATTAAAATTAATTAAATAAATGACACTTTATTAATCAGAATACCTGCTTCGATGGCCGTATAGTCCAACTCGCTACTCTAGCAGTAGACTAGACTGACAATGGCGGGAAAATGTTTCAAATCTCGGTCGGGTGTACTGTGGGTGGAATTACCAAAATTTCTTTCCCCACTCCCTCCATGCAAATTCGGGTACACTTCTCTAAATATAACCTTCCTAATCCTTAAATTTTAATAATACATTCTTGAAATAATTCAACCTTGTGTATCTGGAATTATGGTGTGGGGAGAGAATAATAACACGTTCACATTTATTCAATAATAATAATAATAGTAATAATAATAGTAATAATACAGTAGACCCTCCCATATCCGGCCTCTGGGTATCCGTCTCCTTGCCATATGCGACCATCCCACTCCGATACTTGTTTGCACTTTTATGTGAGCTACTCGTGTTTCACAAGCAAGTTAACTTAGTTAAATGGTAGATTATAGGCCGGTGTAAAATATAAGCAGTTTAATTTGTTTTATAAAACCATAATATCTCGTGTTTTTACTTATTTTTTTGTATTTTCACTTTTCAAATGGTTTTGTTTGTTTTTTTCTCCTCCTACTAGCCGGCCTTTTTTTGTTTTCCGACCATGTCCCAGTTACATGAGTGACGGATAACCAAGGTCCCACTGTAATAATAAATAATGTTATTATTATTATTATTATTATTATTGTTATTATTATTATTATTATTATTATTATTATTATTATTATTAGCACCGCGTCCATCTACCTGTTCGGTTTACACGCACTTACGCTAATGTGTAATGGTAGGGTGATTGTGAGATGAAATTGAGGACCTACAGTTTAACGTGGAATCCGAATCACGGTGGAGGCCCGGCATTCGCCACATTCACAAGATGTCTTGTCAGAGGTGAAGGAAGGGTTTGGTATTCAGATAAATTTGTGCCAGGACCGAGGATTGAACCCCGGCCGCCAGCACAGGCATGGATAAGAAAACTGACCTAGGCCACAGACTGGAAACAATAATGGTAGTAAAATAACATGTAGGACCCACTTGAGCGGTGGACAGGAAACACAAAAACAATTTAAAAGTTCAAATAATCATGTGTCCCATTTGACCTTGTTGCCAAGCTATACCATGTTTGTACCACAGTAATGTGGGCATGCTTAATATTATAGGAAGTGGTCAAAACGGCCACCTTCAGTCTGAATACAAGCAATGCAGTGCAATGAATTTTAGAAAGATTGCGGCATTCTACGATACGACGACTGCAGGATCGCATTCAAGAAGAAGGTGGTCATTTTAAGAATTCATTATAATTCATTACTGGAGTACAAACATGACTATAGCTTGGAAACAAGGTCGAATGGCACACATGTCTATACTAACTTTTTTCCCTTGTTTTTGGGTCACCTGTACACCATTGAAGTGGGTCCCACATGTTACGGTACACTCTGTATATTATAGAAGCTGATTTTGAATATAAGCTTTCTAAAAGGTTTTTTTTTTTTCAATTTCCTTATACATTTGTCCTGACATCTTATTTTACTATAAACCAGGACTTTATCTGCTCTGAGCAAATGTATAAGGAAATTAAAAATTAAAAATAAATCTAAAAGTTATTAGTAATTTAATACCTTCTGGTTTTATGTCATTAGTAGATTTTATTTTGAGAATGTTTACACCCCTAGGCTACCATTATATGTTTAGCCAGCATCTTGGCATTTTTTTAAACTCATAGACTTTTCCTCTCAAAGAAACATTATAGTTTGATTTTTTATCACCGCGTTCTATTATCCATACGGATTATACGTTTACCTACTAATAACTATAATGGGCTAAGGATGAGTTAGGTTTATTTTATAGGAAGTATAACAGAATTTATGTAGAATGAGAGTGGAAAACAATTTTGGTTTAGCACCCTCAGTACACCCGACAGGGATTCGAAACCTCATCTCCACGTCATCGGTAGTCTAGTAAATTGCAAGGGTGACGCCTTATACCATGTAGCTCCTGAATCGTATGATTTGTTGTTAAATCGAATTTGACATTCTAATATTCTCAAATTGTCGCTATGTAGTGATATTATTCCTGTCTCATGAGAAATAAACGTTTTCTCACGAGTGTTCCAAATGTCTACTATGATCTTTAAGAGTCCATCTCACGCGTAAAAATCAGGAAATAAAATAAAAGTTTACTCTTGAACCTTAAATAAATGAGTTTTACTGCATATTTTATTTGACGGCAGAGAAACTACGATCAGCTAAAGAGTATTTTTTTTCCCATTAAAATATTTATTTGTTTAAATATTACTGTCTTTTTTTAATGTTAAAACTTCTTCAGTTTATATATTCAACTGTTTTTTAAAAATCAAGATAAAAAAAAACTCACGACAATATAACCTCTGTTTAAGATGTTTTAGCTATCTTCATTAGGTATATCCATTGGGTAGAGACGGGTTCTTAAATTGTATGTATATTTTGTAATTGGATGGATTTAAATATATAATTTATTTGATGTATTAAAATTTTGATGTGTACTTTCTGAACCGACTGATTACTTAATTATTATTATTATTATTAGCACCGCGTCTTACTACCCGTTCGGGTTATACGCACTTAGGCGAATGTGTAATGGTAGGGTGATTGTGAGATGAAATGGAGGACCTACAGTTTAACGTGGAATCCGAACCACGGTGGAGACCTGGCATTCCTCACATTCACAAGATGTCTTGTCAGAGGTGAAGGAAGGGTTTGATAATCAGATAAATCTTTGCCGGGACCGAGGATTGAACCCCGGCCGCCAGCATAGAAGTCAGACACCTTACCCCCTGAACCACCAGGTCACCCTGATTACTTAAGCACGCGGGAATTTCTATGAGCGAGAGAGAAAGAAACTACCAATTTTTTTACGGAAAAGGTATTTACACATACGTTACAGGGTTCATTTACACTCCACAATCTACATGGCACCGATGGCTCTACTTCCCCTCCGAAGGAAGTTGTGCTACGGATTGTTATCGAACAATACAAATAAGTCAAACCTTGCCAGGTTTGAACCCACGGACATTAGGTCCTATGACAAGCACAGTACCCTCAAGACAACCGAGGTTAACTTGAAATGTGATATTTATACATCACAACCAATATGATGATTAAATTAAATCATTTTGTGAATAAGAGAACACAATATAAAATAAAACAAAACAACCATCTTGCTTCCAACAATATTGTGGACCGAATAGAGGGAACTTTACAACTTGAAAGGTAGTTTTCACTCAATTTACATGGTCCCATTACCTCGTAGAGAAATCGACGGTCCCCCCCTCCCCCCCCTTTATACGAGTCTCATTTGTCTAGCATAACCAGAGAATTTCTAAATCGGTTTTGTTCCGTTGAGGGTCTGGAGGACGAGAAGAAGGAAAGGCACTAGTACCGCGCGCCGATGGAATTACTGGGTGAAAGGACTTCAATCAGCACCTTGAAAGGAGACGAAAATTTGTCAAAACACTTTTGCTTTTCTCTAGGGGGGAGGGGGGATAGAGAGAATGTGAACCTCGCAAATGTCAACCCGGGCTTTCAAGGGAGCTTTATAGTTAGTCTCCGAAAGAGAAATTATTCCAATGTATTTGACTGTAAGGTTTAACTTTAATTGAGCTTTTATTTGCATTCGCACTTAAGAGAGTCATCATGTCGAAGAGAAGGATGGCGAGAAAGGGTTGTAGAAGGAAGAGGGTGGGAGAGTGGTAGAGAGAGACAGAGAAGGAACGGTGAGAGGATGAAAACGAAGAAAATAAAGGAGGAGAAGTGTCGAATGAATGTGATTTATTAGTCGAGAAGCTTGCTTTTGTGAGTTCCTGCCACGAGCTCTAGTTTCGCTCTTCTTTTGTCGGAGGTGTGAGTGAATACGTCATTAAAGGAGGTATGTGTGGTGGTTTTAACTCGAGCAGTGTGCCTAGGCACGCGTCTCACTCTTTATGATTGCACTTACGTGATGTCAAGGGTCGAACCGCGGTGGGCGTGATGTTGATTTATTTTTATAATTCTACAACAATGTATTACCGGTCTCGGATATTAAGTCGGTAGTCTACTGAACGGCTACTCCTTTCCAGCCGGTAGTACATTCTTGTGTTTATTTATTTTTTATTGTCTGGTTAGTAGAAAATAATTTAAATCTTCAATCGTAGTTTTAAGTCTTAAATAACAGTTCATATTAAAGCAATGATTTAATAAAAAAAAAATTTTTTTAAATGTACCACAGTAAAGGATTTAAAGTCCGATTTTCGAATTTTAAAGGAAGAACACTATTTGATTTAAAGTATTCATACGTCAAGTCATATAGTATACAACTGTCACTTTTAATAGATATTATCAATCACTATAGATTAATATTTATTATTAATATAGTAAAATGTTATCAGTGTGGATCAAAAAATGTAATGATGTTTTATAAAAGGTTTTTTATAAAATATATATATATATTTTTATATCGGAGCAGAAATACTTTTTCAAGATCCGAGTTAAATTGTGGATGAACGTCTGGAAGTGGCATTTGGTAACTGTTGATGAGGTGAGAGTCCGGAGGTTGAAGATGGCTCAGAAAATGGTTTGTTCGTCTGTATTATTACTAGCACCGCGTCTTACTACCCGTTCGGGTTATACACAATGATCGTCTGGAACTGGTATATGGTAACTGTTGATGAGGTGAGAATCCGGAGGTTGAAGATGGCTCAGAATACAATTTTTAAGGTGAACTGTAATTGTAATTTGGTGTATGTTAATAAAATTGAAGATTGAAGGTCAAAGACGGCACACTGCTATAATGACTAGTCCCTTCGTTTTAATAGAATTACAATGGTTCAGAGTTATTAAAAATGTTATCCTTAAATTAGTTACATAATATAATGTTGAATATATATATATAATTGCAGGGATATGCTAAACTACTGAGTACAACTAATGGTTTATATTGTATGGAAAAATGTTCTACACCAGACTGCGAGCAGGTGAAATGAAAGCAAAGTAAAAAAATTCAATTATTTGTGTTGTGTACGAATAGTTTCTAGCGGTAGGGTATTCAAACTAGAGAGTTAGTATAGAGTTTATGTTTAACTAATGCGACTTCTTGTAGTTTTATAAACACAACTACCGACCATCGCAATATTACCATAATGTATTTGTATGCCTTACCTATATTAAGTAATATTATATTAATAATATGGTAAAATAAATTGAGGTGGCTCCTCTAAACTATTTTCAAAATATATTTTTCTAACACTTTTTTTAGTGTAATTACAATGTGTAGATCAAATGTGAATTTGTGTTATACCGATAAAGGTTTATTTGAAATTTGACTATCTCTACATTAATTTATATTTCTATACGAATTTTAAATATATTAATTTTTATTTTAATACTTATTTAATGTTAGCATGATCTAAAGCAGGAGTCTTCAGCCTTCAAAGGTCCAAGGGCTAGGGTTTTGTATCTTTTTTGGGTCGTGGGCCGCAATACTTTACCAATAACATTAGGATTGAACACTTAATATTTCTTTTGGCTTTCCGAGTGTCTCAGCGGGGATGAGCGAGCGTGAACTCACCCGACTATGTTTTAATGCACCTGGAACAATACTCTCCCCTTTCTACTAGGGTAGTCATTTGCCGGTTCAAGGTAAATTCGTATTGAAAACGTCATATTTTCTTCACGTACAAAGCAAAAATAATTCATAAAAAACTTAAAATATATAATTATTTTATTATTTAATTATGTAACATATAAATATGTATTTGTCATTTTTTCTCTTGAAATAATTTTATATTTTTCATGAACCTGCGGGCCGCAAAAGGAAATATTACGGCGGGCCACAAATTGAAGACCCCTGATCCAAAGCATAGCTCTAGTGTTAAGACTTGATTGCCAGTGTTTGGGATATATTGGTTAGAATATTGGTAGGGTGTACTGAGGGTGGTGTCCATAAATGATTTACCAATCTTCCTTTGTGCAAATGCTGGTGTATTTTCTCTAAAATTGAGCCGTATTCATCCCTTTCCATTAGACTAGTAAATGTATGCATATAGACTAAACAGGTAATTTTTTTTACAATTTTTTTATTTTTATTTATTTTTAGCACCGTGTCTTACTACCTCTTCGGGTTATACGCTTAAGTACGAATTACCCTAATGGATTAGGAATTGGGAAGGTTGATTTTAGAGGAAGTGAACCCACATTTGCGTGGAGGGAGAGTGTAAAACCACCCCCAGTTCACCCGACCGAGATTCTAACCTCTATTTCCCCGTCCTCGGCAGTCTAGCTCAACACGACAAGCGCGTTAGCCAAATACGCCACCGAGGAGGGTTTTTACAAAATATTCAAACTGTAAGTTGACAGGAAAATCTTCCGAGTTTAATAAATAGTGTGATATTCTCCCCCTTCAAAATATTTTAGATTCCACCCCTAATTCAAATAATGACCAACCCTCATCGTGGTACAAGTTGGGTGTAAGTCCATGGATAGTTTACACATCACTGAGGATACTCGACAATGTTGACACAAAGAATGTAGCTACCATTATACACCTCTGATTGGAACCACCTCTCCATCCCCACTGACTCCCCTGCTACACCTACTCCGCTTCATCTGCCGGGATTCAAGTGAAACCTCTTCTCGCGACTGAAAAGAAGTTAGTTCACATGGTGAGGGGGAAGTAATACTCACTATGAATGCTGTGGCTTCTACTCTAAGGGTTGTTAGCAAGGATAGGGCTGCTACGACTATACATCAAGTGTATGCAAAAGTGAGAGATGCAACATTTTGTTAAGATACAACGAGAATACTTATTCTTTATGGCGCTATACCTTAACCATATCTTGAGCTAGTTCTATCCAGTCTACCTCATTATACCTTATCCATATCTTGAGCTAGTTCTATCCACTCCCCCTCATTATACCCTATCCCTATCTTGGGCTAGTTATACCCAATCCACCTCATTATACCCTATCCTTATCCTAAACTAGTTCTATCCAGTCTACCTCATTATACCCTATCCCTATATTGAGGAAGTTCTATCCAGTCTACCTCATTATACACTATCCCTATCTTGAACTAGTTCTATCCACTCCACCACATTATACCCTATCCCTATCTTGAACTAGTTCTATCCAGTCTACCTCATTATACCCTATCCCTAAATTGAGCTAGTTCTATCCAGTCTACCTCATTATACCCTATCTTGAGCTAGTTATACCCAATCCATCTCATTATACCCTATCCCTATCTTGAGATAGTTCTATCCAGTCAACCTCATGATATTATATCCCTATTTTGAGCTAGTTCTAGCCACTCCACCTCATTATACCCTATCCCTATCTTGAACTAGTTCTATACAATCCACCTCATTAGACCCTATCCCTATCTTGAGCTAGTTATACCCAATCCACCTCATTATAGCCTATCCCTATATTGAGCTAGTTATACCCAATCCACCTCATTATACACTATCCCTATCTTGAGCTGATTCTATCCACTCCACCTCATTATACCCTATCCCTATCTTGAGCTAGTTCTATCCAGTTCACCTCATGACATTATATCCCTATCTTGAGCTAGTTCTAGCCACTCCACCTCATTATACCCTATCCCTATCTTGAGCTAGTTCTAGCCACTCCACCTCATTATACCCTATCCCTATATTGAGCTAGTTCTATCCAGTCTACCTCATTATACCTTATCCCTATCTTGAGCTAGTTCTATCCAGTTCACCTCATGACATTATATCCCTATCTTGAGCTAGTTCTATCCAGTCCACCTCATTATACCCTATCCCTATCTTGAACTGGTTCTATCCAGTCCACCTCATTACACCCTGACTCTTTCAGGTATATTATAATGTTATCTTCTCATCTGCGCTTAGGCCTTCCCACTGGTCTCTTCACATTCTCGCCGCATGTCCTACCTACCGTAATCTACGAGACTTCATTCTAACTATTTATTGTGTTGAGTACAGGGTCTTGAACTCATCATTTTAAAGTCCTCCACTTCCTAATATTCATCTCTGTTTAGACCAAATACAGTATCTTTGTGAGCAACTTGTTTTTTAACACCATAATTTTATTTTACATGGGAGAGTAAGGAAAAAAACTAGGTTAAGATTGTTTTGATATTGCAGTATGCGATATGTTTGAAGGAGTTTTCCATTTAAAATAAAATTAAGAAAATTTACTATATGCCAAAAGTATGTGATGTATCTAAAAGAAAACAATTTAAATATCAAACAAACTGTTTCAGTTTCAAGTAAGCAGACTCAATATATACATATATTAATTACGTCATTGGGATTGGTATGAGTGACGTAGAAATTTAGACGATGTATACCCGTATTTGGTGGGGTGGAGTGGGAAATATTCTCTCAGAGTCATCCCCCTTTAGAATATTTTAACATCATGTATATACATATGTACCCTTCCAGCTTATATATATATATATATATATATGTGTGTATATATATATATATATACTTTAGAATATTTTAACATCATGTATATACATATGTACCCTTCCAGCTTATATATATATATATATATATATATGTGTGTATATATATATATATGTGTGTGTGTATAGTGTCAAGTGTATTCACTCTTGCCTGTAGTTGATGGGAAGGTTGTAGTTTAAATCATGGTTGGGTGAACGTAGGTTGAATTTTGTCAAATGGTTTCTCGCTTTTCCTATCTCCATGAATATTCGGGTTCATTTTTTCAAAATTTCGTATTAATCTCTACTACTTCATTAGCGTAATTAATAGACGTATAGCCCAATAATTTATTAAAAACGAATGGAAAATGTTTATATATTCACTGATATATAAAGGGTATAAGGGAATTAGGTGAAAAGTCAAATTACTCACATTTTTCAGGACAAGAAATGTAATTTCTCAAACACCATAAGGACCCCAGTAAATTCTTATTTTACTTAATTTAAATATGTCAGAGTGCTTTTTAATCATAATTTAAAGCGTATATTAGAAAGGGGTAGGGTCGAACTGGTCCGATGGCAAGCTCGCAGGTAGCGGCTGGGTGGTGTTGTCGAACTGGTCCGATGGTTGAAGGACCACCCAGTTAGTAAGGTCGAAGCTTTAAAATGATATGTCACACGTGTTTTTTGTTTTAAATTTGTAATAAGATGCTTTAAAATGATATGTCACGCTAAATTTGTAATATTTTTAAATTTTATCATACAGCACTCCCTCCCCTACCACCCCTTTGTACCCTAACCTAACCTAACCTAGCCTAACCATCGGACCAGTTAGACCTTACTAACTGGGTGGTCCTTCAACCATCGGACCAGTTCGACAACACTCATTAGAAAGGTATCATTATTGTCTAATAGGTGGCGGCATATGCTTAGTATGAATTAAAATTGGAATATTCACCTTACTACTCTGTCTGTACCCATCGTGTTGTAAACGTAGAGTTATAGTAATTATTTATCTATTGAAAGTTAATAGAATGTGTTAGATTACTTGACACATCTTAATCATTTGAAAGCTACCTATACCCTGGGTTTTTCTTAAGAACAGTAAAGAAAATTTAAACATATTTCTTTGCGTCCAAAATTGATAACAATATATATATATAATATAATATGTTATCAATTTTGGCCATAAATAAATATGTTTAAATTTTCTTATTTTCATTATATATATAAGCGAAAGTTCTGACTGACTGACTGAATCCCTCACTCACTCATTCATCACTAATTCTCACACTTTCCACGAAATTAGAGGGTTGAAATTTGGCATATGTGTTCCTTATAAGCTAATTAGGAAACGTAAAGAGGTTTCATTCCGAAGTTTATGACTAGGGGGACAGAATCAGGGTAACTACCCTAATCAACAATATTGTTTTATAAACTCTTTTTAAGGGTTTAGAAGGTAATAATTCGATAAGTTTGTTCGAAAAAATATAGCAATTTTTTTTAACCCCGTAGATGCTTATAATGGGTGGAAAAAATGAATCCAGACAATTAATTAAAATATGTAATTATGTGTTAATATACAACTCCAAGAGACGGTAGACGACTGTAGTTTGTATTTTGCTGAATTTTGTGGTGTTTGTAGTGTATGTGTGGGTGATAGGGCCCGGCCAGGGGTGGTTTTGTGGTGGTGGTGAGTGGCGGGAGGGGGTAGCCACGTTTAGCTGATAGCACCCCAGGCAGTAGGCAAGGGGGCCTGCCGAAAATAAAACTCCCCGTGAGAAACGATACAAGGTCACCTCCTCGCGGTGTTTCTCGGGTAGCGCTAAGAACCATGCCATTAAGCTACAAACAAAAATTTCCTCATTTTAATCCAAAAATAAATAATAACACAATACATCATGCGAATAACGGGGATTCAGCTAGTATATAAGTATTATTTTCTAACTATTGGTAATATATATAAAAAATTACAGCTGCAGATAGCATGACTTTATTTATTATTATTTAGCATCGCGTCTTACTACCCGTTCGGGTTATACACTTTATGTACTAATTACGCCAATGGATTAGGAATTGGGAAGGTTGAATTAGAGGAAGTGAACCCACATTTGCGTGGAGGGAGAGTGGAAAACCATTTAGGAAAAACCACCCCCAGTTCACACGACCGAGATTCGAACCTCACTCTCCCCGTCCTCAGCAGTCGAGCTCAACACGACTAGCGTGTTAGCCAACCACGCCACCGAGGCGGGTAGCATGACTTGATGTAGGAATATATTAAAATAGTTTTAGTAACTTCAGTAACTAGCTTCTACTGTTCTTCCTACCAAAATCATACTATACCATTGAGGTGCCAGAATTCCCATTGATAAAAATTAATAATGAACAGAATTATTGTCTACAATAATTATACATTGTTATTCCAACTTTCTACAATTGAACCCTAGCTTCCTGGATCAGAAGTATTTTCTCACAATTCAATTAAAGCTTTTTATCTTCTACTAAGTTTATAAGATACACTCTGTTTACCATGAGAGGTAGTAATATTACCTTGATTAGTTGCACTATGACTTTATCTTATAATCCATACCATAGTGGACTTATGCAAGGTAAGCGTGTTACCTTATAATGTAAACAAAGGGTATATTTATGTACTTCCTTGTTCCTGGCCCATTTATTAGATACCCGCCTCGGTGGCGTAGTTGGCTAACGCGCTTTTCGTGTTGAGCTCGACTGCTGAGGACGGGTAGACCGAGGTTCGAATCTCGGTTGGATGAACTGGGGGTGGTTTTTCCAAAATGGTTTTCTACTCTCCCTCCACGCAAATGCGGATTCACTTCCTCTAATTCAACCTCCCCAATTCCTAATCCATTAGAGTAATTAGTACTTAAAAGCGTATAATCCGAACGGGTAGTAAGACGCGGTGCTAAATATTATTATTATCATTTATTAGGATAAAGATATTGTCAAATGTCAACCCATCTAACAACGTTATATTCATGACCTCTCGATAAAACTCTCGGCTAGGAAATAGCTGCTTTAGGTAATATATTCTGTGAATTGAAAAATGACACCTGGATACGGGAATCGAACCCGGGACCTTTGACTTAGCACGACACTTTATTAACCACTGAGTTATCCAAGAATCTTCCCGTGTCCACGGTCATTCTTAACTCATATTTTAAGGCTGTCTGTGATGGACCGCAACGCGTTTCTTTCTTTCTAAAAGACAAAAAAAAAACTCTTCATTTTATTTCTTCCGGCCCAGTTTTTAATAAATTTAAAATTCCAGATTCGATGTGCATAGGGGTTACTAATTTTAAAATGCCAGCCCTTTGCGTGTGGTAGGTACTGAGAAATGCTAATTATATACATACAAACAAACAATCAAACTCTTCATTTTATTAATATAGAGGGTAATGTTTTTGTTAGTGTCTTAATGTAAAAAAAACACTAAATTTAAACGTGACATAAAGCGTTACAAGCCCGAATTGAAAAAGACAACATCGTTAACGAGGTGTAGATGTATTTTCGTAAGATAGTTCCATGTTTCCCCAAGGCTCACTGTCGAAGTAAGGATAAGCGTAAGGTGGTGGTGAGGGGGAGGGTGGTAAGACCTCGCTGATGAATGGCAATGATTGAAGAGAAACACATACAAGCCAAGGCGTCTCCAGAGTACGGTGGAAAGGGGAGGGTGTAGGTGGGGACCACCTTCTATGGAACGCAATTTCGAAACAAAGTTTCCATCGGTGATGGCATTCCTATTCTAGAGATAGTTGTAGAGTTCCAAGTTGTGAATGGAAGCCGAGGTATTCAGCAAACCAACCTCCCACCACTTTTCCTCACCTAGTGTCGTTAATAATACAAACTGTATCTTCGCCTGGATTCACTCAACAAAAGAGTTGAAAATTGAGGAAGATACAATCTACGTTTACTACAAATTGGTCTTCTCAAACCATTAAATTAAAAGTTTATTAATCAGTTTTACCAGAAGTTATAAAAAAATTGTAATATTATTATTATTATTTAGCGCCGCGTCTTATTGCCCTTTCGGGTTATACGCTTTAAGTACTAATTACGCTAATGGATTAGGAATTGGGAAGGTTGAATTAGAGGAAGTGAACCCGAATTTGCGTGGAGGGAGAGTGGAAAACTATTTAGGTAAAACCACCCCCAGTTCACCCGACCGAGATTCGAACCTCGATCTCCCCGTCCTCAGCAGTCGAGCTCAACACGACAAGCGCGTTAGTCAACTACGCCACCGAGGCGGGTTGTGATAATAGTAATAATAATAACACTTTGTGGTTGAGTAGTCAACATTGATTCTATTTATCAAATGTGACACCTGCAGTTCATAAGGCTTGTCGTATGAATAAATGAATGAAAATCTAGTACCTTAATTCTGCTATGCGTAAGGTGCATTTTATTAATACTGACCCGCCTCGGTGGCGTAGTTGGCTAACACGCTAGTCGTGTTGAGCTCGACTGCTGAGGACGGGGAGATCGAGGTTCGAATCTCGGTCGGGTTAATTGGGGTGGTTTTTCCTAAATGGTTTTCCACTCTCCCTCCACGCAAATGCGGGTTCACTTCCTCTAATTCAACCTTCCCAATTCCTAATCCATTAGCGTAATTAGTACTTAAAGCGTATAATCCGAACGGGTAGTAAGAAGCGGTGCTAAATAATAATAATAATAATAATAATAATAATATTAATACTAGTTTGAATCAGAACACAAGCTACAAACTAATTTAAGGTAGGTCTACTCCTATGGTTTAATCAGTAGGGGGTGGAAGGGGATGAATGGGGTATGGGGAGGGGGAACCATAACTTGCTAGTCCATAGCCACGGACAGGATTTTGATTATCTAAAATTGATCAACAAATGACCTAAGAATGACATATAAATTCTAAAAAATTACTTCAAATCTTCATAAAATATATCTAAAAATAAGAATAAAAACTCGTAATAAATACACACGACTAAATAAAACAGACGCTTTACAAACGTAAAATGAAATGAAAATTCTTTAGTAACTAAACTTAGGAATTTTGCTAAATATAACATTGATTTACAAATATGTGCTTCAGAAATAATAGCTAGCCCCTCCTAAATAAACCCTTTCAAACTTAGTTGCAGTCTTTTCAAGAATATGTATTTTATAACAAGACAAGCAAATAATTTACAAAGTTCATTGCCTTCATTATTTTATCATTCCGGTAACTGTGGGTTGAAAACTTTTATATTTTTAGTGTTTATGATGTTATAATATACCTATAGTAATTTAAAAAAATAAATTCCAACATGTTTGCCTTAAAATAATTCAAAAATGCTTAAAAAATTGTCTAAAGTATCCCTTAAAAATGACTCGAAATTACAAACAAAAAAAGACGCAATATATATTTTTGCAACAATTGGATCATGAACAGAGTTTTTGTGCTTAAGAGAAATGTATGTGATGAACCAGAAATAGTATCGCATTTCTGCAAAATCCGGGCTCTGTCGCAATAAAAATGGTCTTCTGAGAAGATGGATTAGGCTGGTACCTAGTACTATTATCTGAAAATTCGATATTATTGAGACATACACGTACGTTTATTTTGGGGTTGGGCATCTATGGTCGATTAATCGATTATTTTTCTGTGATTAACCGACTATTTTTATCAATTCATCAGCTTGCGATGCAACAGGCGAATACATTCTCTCGATTTTATTTTTTTAGCACCATGTGTACTAATTGCTCTGACTGTTTTGGGGATTATGAAGGTATTATTTTTACGAAATGTACCCATACTTGCGTGGAGGGAGAGTGAAAACCCACCCTCAGTACCTATGAACCGAAGTTCGAACCTTGATATCACCGTCAGCGGCAGTATAATCTACTGCGAAAGTAGCGCGTTAGATCACACGGCCTTTTAGATTAGTAAATATTCGATTTAATAAAACTTTTTTTTATCAAAAGTATATTTTTTAAATTAATTTTCTACATCTTTTTAAAAAATTTAATCAAATTCAATTTCTGACTAAGTGTTCAGGCCATAGTAATTTTGTCTTCAGAATATTTGCTATTTTATCAGAGACTGGTGGAGGAATCGCGCACTTTCAGAGGCAGGAGAGAACCGGTATCGCTGGTTCAGTAGGGGTTGAGTAACAACACGTACAGTAGCCCCATGGCTTCTTTGGTGCTGACTGACAGCACACAGCTGACTTCTGACAGTCAACATTTAGGTATATGCCTACATAAATTTTAACTGTCTGAAGTGACAGATGCTAAACACATGTTTTTGCAGATCATTTGGTTTGGCGTAGGGATATATAATTTGTTCTGGTAACTTTTCAAAGCTGTCAGCTGTCAGTCAGCACCATAGAATCCATGGGGCTATTGTATGTACTATACACTAGTACCGTCTCCGATAATTCTTTTACACTTTTATTTGCTCTAATACTTTCTTTAGTTGAAAAATATATTTACATTTTAACTACTCAATATCTAACTTACGATTATGAATTAATTAATTTTGACTTTGGAATAAGTAAATTTACCCAATTGTAATTATTGACACAACTTTATTTTCCTTTGGCGATTAATAACGAATTATTATTTTTTAATATAGACATTTAATTTATCATCAAAATTGTGATTGTTGTCGTGGTTTGACAACAATATTTATTTGCTTTTATAATTATGCATACAATATTAGTAAATAAGAAATACAATTATAGATTTTAAAAATTATTAAGGTTATGTCTACTAAAAGGTTTTCATGCCACTGACGACCAGTGGGAAACAATAATGGAGGAAAAGGAAAGGTTTTCACATTCCCAATCTACGTTAATGTGGGAATAATTTTTTTTCCAAATACCCCCCTTATCCTTAAAACCGAGCCTTTCAATAACCTACGTGTCTTAACGTATAATCCAAAAGGAACAAAATAATTAGCACTGTCACTTAAGGTGGGAGTTTAAGAAACGCGATAAAAGGTAAGTGTTTTTGCAGTTTTCATATCAAAACTTCTTTTGGTCAAAATAAATAAAATATTGCTCCTGAAAAAAAATTAGTGTGTGTACTTATGTACGCGCGTGAGAAGTTATACTTCTTTGGCATCATTAAAAAATAGTTTTTAATTGCATGCAAATAATTAATTACAATAAAATGATTTTAAAAAAATTAGAAAATAATAAATATATATGACATAATTTGTACTAAATATTATAAGATTCTTAATTTTAAAAATTTATTATTGATTATTTAATATTTTAAAAGTAAATGAATAAATTTAATAATAAATTCAAAAATTGAATTTAAGTTTATTCATTTTTTAAATATTTATTATTTTCTTAATTTAATATTCACTTTTCATTTTTATCAAAAAGTTTATTAAATGTTTTATTAATTTTATTTCTTTATTTTGTAAATATTAAATAACCAATAATAAATATTTAACAATAATAATTTAATAATATTTAGTATTAATTATGTTAAATAATAATATTTTAATTTATATCAATAAATAATACATA
>CABFOV010000566.1:145515-158898 GCA_902141375.1 Timema poppense
CTTATTCTCTAAATTACAGCTAAAGTGACCTTTACAATTATTTACCTGATAAATTTAAAAAAATATACAATGCATGAAAAATTAAATTAAAAGTATAAAAATTATTCAAAACATTGTGATAATATTTTAACCTAGAGGCATGCAGTTTCAAATAAAGTTAAAACCATTTTTGGGAAGGCCAGTTTTTTTACACACAGCCCGAATTAAAACCCCAGCCTCCATGTCAGTGACCAATCGACTACCGATGCTATATACCAGAGATGGCCAAGTGGCCCAATGTCCGCATGCGGCCCGTGACAATATTAACAATATTAAAATATATTATTATATTAAAATATACTATATATTATATTAATACTATTATTAATTTTGACCAAGGACGTCTTGATAAGTGTAATATTTTTTTTTCTAATTAGGTACAGTACACTATACATTCTTAAGCACACACACTCAGATTACATTAAAACCTCCTCAGACCACGCAGCCCCCATATAAAACTTTTAGTTATTATTTTATTTAATTTATTTGCTGATTAATAGAGCCTTGCCAATTTGTTCTCTGTGTTACTAAAAGATGGCAGCACACAGTGTGGTCCATGCGCACTCAGCATTGCGCGTCAGTCAAAATCATTTTCAAGTGATTATTTTGTGGTCATAGTTTTGTGTTCATTTTTCATTTTTAGCTATGTGTACAGTGAGTAATAAACGTAAGATCTATGACCAAAACAGGTTATTTCAGGAAACTTGGGAAAATGAGTTTCGATTAATAAACAAACAATAAGGCCAACAAACCACAGTGAATTGTGTGTTTACAAACAGTAGCTGCTCGTGTAAAGGCACTGCGGAACTGCAGCACCCCCTATTTCCACTTGATATTATCGATAACATTTAATATAATGAGTCATTTTTTTCTTTAAATTCTTTATTTATTTTTGTAGTACAATATACATTCCTTAAGCTTAATGTCAGTACTACAGTAGCCATACCCCAGTTTATGAAAAATATACAAAAATCTTTGTATGGATCTGTGCGCTTCACAGTGCCAGTGACGTGGTGTTTGATTGTCGTGCGCATGCGCACATAGAAGGAAGGTGGGGAGGAAGGCGGGACTGCCAGGTAGAGAGAGAACTGTTGCTCTCGCAGTTCCGGCTCTGGCGTGATGGTGGAAGTAAGTTTTTTTTTACTCAGCGTGTGTTGTGCTTAAAAACCGTGTACCATATTCTTGAATGTGATAAAGTGTAGAAGAGTGTAAAATTAGATTATTATTCTGTTTCCAGCTATTCTATTTGATTAATTTTTTTTCGGTTATTTTATTTAACAGAAAGACTAAATGCCCTCGTAGTACTTTCAATGTAGAAAAATTTCCTCAACTGTCATCCACAGATCAAGCAGGAAATTATTGAATTTTTTGGCGCAAATTAAAACAAGAAGAGTGGATTTCATTTTTAAATGAATAGATCAAGTTTGAACTGTAACAATTTAAGTTAAAGTAAGTAAAAGAGTTTGTTTGTTTTTTTTGTTAAGATTTTTTAAGTTCCTGAATAAATGTTCTTTTTATACATTTTTTTGTTTTCCTTTTACACAATTTTAAAACAAAGACTAAACATTTTCTGGATCAGCCCCCCCACTAATTTTAGCTACGAGCCACCACTTCTTACAAGTACTGTCTGTGCACGAATATAATCTCAACCGTTAAAACATCCAACACCATGCTGCTAAGTACTAATAATACGTTGGGCAAGCACGTGCTACTATTGTATCTGATCTTAAGAGAAATATCAGTGCCCAGAAATCTATTTTTACTAAACCAACATGAACCCATATAAATGGTACGGAATTCCGCACAAACTTTCTCGCTCTATTGTTTAGAAATGGAGATATTTACACAAAATTCGTAATATAATATACACTAGAACCCGAGAACAAATTGCGCTAGACATACGTAAAACATTTGTTAATTGTGGTTTTAAATTTCATAATTAAATTTTTAAAGAATTAACCTCTTCATTTGTATTTTGGACCAATAAAAAAAAAATCGATATTGCGTCCCCAAGGGTCAACACTTCGTATTAAAATGTTGACTTCCAGTTTAAAATTTGGGACATTCTATTAAGGGTTGCGCATCTTATGGTTATTGCATTGCTATTAAGTTCCTCATTTATAAATTTTGACCAATAAATTGATTATTAAATCTAAAGTGATAGCAATAGATCATTGTTGTTCAAACATTTCTGCTAAGAGGTTGAAAGAAAGAAAACATACACATTTTGAGAGGCTTACTCATTTCTTACTCTATGGCATTAGAGAATTATTGCGTTAAAACTTAAGTTTGCCAATATCTCAGAAACAATTAGATTTATAAAAAATTATTTAATATAAAAGTTTTTTATTTTTAATAGTAGTGTACTACAATTTTGCAACGATAAGTTATTTAATATCTCAAATAGTTGCGGAGAGACGGACATTTCCGCTTCTGTAAAGAACCCTAAAAGTAATTTTCATGAGAAAATGAAAATAGCCAGTTTATTTATAATCTTAATAAATTCCTAGATACAAATTTTAATCATAATCGTTATAAATTAATCAAATAACCGAAGCTATCATTTATGCATTTTAGTGAGGATAACACCATTTAGATATCATATTCTGAAAATTGGAAAATTACACCTGGACACGGAAATCGAACCCGGGACCTTCGGCTTAGTAGTACAGTGGTAAGAGCATTGGCGTACTAAGCCGAAGGTCCCAGGTTCAATTCCCGTGTCCAGGTGTCATTTTTCAATTTTCAGAATATAATATAATCGCTATAGCTGATTTTTAGAAAATCGATTTGTTCTCTTTTGGCTTTTTACTAAACTACTCTTAATTTTGGGGTTAAAAAGACACACAGACAGATGGCATTGCAAAGACCACTCACTTTTTAGGATTCAGGGGTCATGAAACGTCGAGATTAATCAAAATCTCGAGTTCAATTTCTTTGACGATCACAATACGTTATCTACCTGTAAGGTAGCGAGAAAGTAAAAAATTCCCTCTTGAATTCGTTTGTTTTAAGTGCAGAGATTGTCAAAGCAAAAAAATCGTTATCCGATGGCGAATTTGTAAAACACGGTTTTGTGAAAATGGCACGTGCATTCGGGGATGAGAAAATGGCTAGATTATTTTAAAACGTTCCACTATCAAAACAAACTGTTACTAGAAGGGTCGAGGAAAAGACTCACATATTTCAAATAAATTAAATGGGTTATTAATGATTGTGTTTATTTGACATTGGCTATGAATGAAGACACTGATATAACGGATACAGCCGAATGGTCAATTTTTATTCGAACAGTTTACAAAGACTTTGTTATCAATGAAGAGTTGTTAGCATTAGAACCATTGAATGACACAACCAAGGGCCAAGATATCTATTATACAGTCATGAAAGTTTTAAATAGCATTGGAAGCACCAATAACCTTTCAGCCATTGTCACAGATATCGCAAAATCAATGCGTGGTTCAGAAATAGGTTGTTGGGTTACTAAGAAATGTTAGAATTAACTGTCCAGCATCGCACTGCATCAGCCATCAAGAAGATCCGTGTGGTAAAATTTTGGACATTGAGAATGTTATGAAAACCATCCATAAACCGATTGATTTTTTTTAAATCCACCCTTGCTAGTTAAAACTCGTACAGCTCCCTTCGTGTAAACAGTTGATAGAGGAAATTCCTGACATTGATTTCAATTTTGTGTGCCAATGTTGGACATGCTTTTGGAGCAGTTTGATGAGTGATTGTATGACTTCAATAACATACGGCCACAATTGACGTTATTTAACAACCTGATGAAGAGCGACATTTCAGAGCAGCAAGACACTTTCCAATTGGAATTACAGTGATATGCAAAGTGGCCCCTTTTTTCAGTCTAGGAAAGAGATAGACATTAACTTTTGGGAAATGGTACCACGGGAAAAATATCCTGGATTGAGTGAATTCAGCAGGAGAATTGCATACATGTTCGGAAGCACATACTTGTGTGAATGTACTTTTTCCGTCATGAAGGCAATAAAATCGTCACGAAGAAACTGATGATGACAACCTTCAAAACTTGTTAAAAATATCAGCAACATCATCCTGAATTGACTTTGGTAAACTTGTTGCTTCTCATGAGCGCCCACAGTGTTCTCATTAGCCTGTATTAAACTTTAATAACAACAATATTTTGCTGAAAACGTATTCAAAATAACATTTTATATTTCTTATGTGTTTAGTCTTGTTTGGTCTCATTGCTCTATCTGTAAAATGTTTTTAGCAAAAAGAATATATTTTGAAATAAATATAGCTACTATCTTAAAATAGCCCGTGTTTATTATTCCAGGGCATATTCCTAAATATTGACTAAAATAAAACATCGTGTGGCCCATGGCTCCAACACACATCATTATATTGGCCCTCGTCTACACACAAGTTGGCCACCCTTGCTATAGATAATAATCACCCTCTTCAGTGGTGGCATGGTCTAAGATGTGACTCTCTCAATAGACTGGATGGCCGATGACGGAAATATCATGGTTCGAATCACTGTTAGTTGTCCTAAGAATTGTTTTCCCAAATTGTTTTCCACTTTCTCTCCATACAAATTGGGGTAGACTTTCTCTAAATTCAATCATTATTTTCTGCTATAAATTCAACCTTACCAATCTTTAACATATTAGCGTAACCAGCATATCAGCGTACAGCCCGAATGGGTAGTAAGACGTAGTGCTATGGAAAAATGTTAATATATCCATACATAAATTAATGTGAATGTCAGCTGTCACTTTTGATGTATTATATCAAAACCTGTAAAACGATATTAATAATACAGTTAAAATGTTATCATTGTTGAGAGTAAAAATGGTATTTTCGTATTTTATAAAAATTCTTCCAGCCAGATTCTTCTATAGAACACACGTTCTATTATTAGTAGTAAGAGGGAGGGAGGAGGTAAACACTTACGAAAACATACATGTTCCCATTCTATTCTACATGGGGTACAAGCCTTCGAACCAAGAAAGGCATAGGCCGGTAACTTTCACTCTGTATGACTTCACCTTAATTCAGAGTTATACCTCCACACAATAAGAAACTGATAAAGGAAAAAAATATCTGGAGAAGAGTGTTGACTTAGCATAATATGACAATGTGTAAAAAAAAAGATTCTCTAGGACAAATACTTTAAAATGGCCGTCAACCTCCGTGGTCTTGAAGTAAAGTGCTTGCCTCAGTATCCGATGTTCGTGGGTCAAGCCCAGCCCGAGTCTATGGATTTTTCTTGAGCGATAAAAAAAAATCCGTTGCACAACTTCCTTCAGAGAGAGTGTAAGTCCGTCGGTCTCATGTTGATTTTGATATGTAAAATAAACCTGGAAGCTGAAAATACCTTACCCGGTAAAATTGGTAGTCCTTTCCCTCTCACTCATAGAAATTATCGTGTACTGATATAATCAGTCAGTTTAATAAGTGCACGTTAAATACCACTAAATAAATTTTAAAACATATAATTGCATATGGATTTGATACAAACCACCTACGTGGTCTAGCTCCTGGCTAACGATACAAAGATCCTGGGTTCAATCCCTAGCGCTTCTATATTCTCTGTAAAGCAGTTGGGTCAGGAATGAGGCTAATTCAGCCTCGTGAGGGCAAAATGGGCAGCTACTTGAGTGAAAAAATTCAAGCTCTGGTCTAGAAAACAAAGATTAATGCCCAAATAATTAGTTTGTGCTGATACACTATCAGTAAGAGTTGGCAATATCTTCACCGAGTGACAGCGGACACTTAGTGGGAATGGCTTGAATGTGGGCTGACATCATTTATGTGTTTTTTTATACAGCTAGATGTCAGTTAAGACGACCGAAAGCTCGTTTATACCCCAATTACAGTAGGAGTGTAAGTAACAGCTATAAAAAGTTTCCAGAGCCACTTTCGTGTGTCTATTCGACAAACCATTTAATCTGTTTAATATGTTGAGTAATTGTTGATTTGTCAACCAGTTATTTATGAATATGAAGGTTTAAATCAGAGGGAAAACTCTCATTTTCGTGGATGAAGAGTGAGAATCATTCAGGAAAAAAGAAAACACCCTCAATAAACTAAACTGGTATTCAAGCCCAAATCACCCCATCATCAGCAATCTATTTTATTGAGAGAGTGATGCGTTAGACCATGTGATTACCAGAAACTCATGGTTTTAAATATTATAAAATTAATTTTCCTCAAATATACTTGTATAAAAACCATATTTTTGACTTTTTTTTTATTATTTTTTCCGCGTATTTGATGACATCTGGAAAAACTTTGTTCCGATATGAGGAATGTTTAAAATGTTGGATTTTCACAATAAGCTAAATTTCTGATGAACGGGGTATTAAGTTTTGAATCCCGGTTGAATGTATTGAGGATAGTTATCCTCCCTATGCGCAAATGCGGGTACATTTACTATAAATTAAACATTCATCATTCTTAGCTCAGTAGTGTAGATATGGTAATGGCTTGGACGGATGAAACAAAACAAGAATCACATATAAACTCCTTGTAACTAATATGCACACAAAAGAGTATAGTTGAGCGGTTTTTTAAAAATACTTTTTAGTTATTACGTAAAATTTGGTATTGGCAAAAATGTATGCATATGGAATTACTTATTTTTGTATTTCTAATTTAAAAGTCATTTGAAAAGTTATTGTATTCATAAAACCATTATTGTTGAGTTTAACTATTATATTACCTAATAAAAAGTAGTTGTGGTTCAAAAATATCATACACAATGTGACTACGATTTTCCATGGAGCTAAATTTATACCAGTCACAAGGTTTCCAAGTAAATTGGATTAAATCTACTAACTTGAATTTTGACTTATGTTCAAGGGTTGGTAAATGGTTTATGGTCACACTAAATTAAATAACATAATAAATCCAATTAGTTATTATTATTATTATTATTATTATAAGTCTTATTAACCGTTCGGGCTATACGCACTTACGCTAATGTGTGATGGTAGGGTGATTGTGAGATGAAATGTAGGACCTACAGTTTAACGTGGAATCCGAACCACAGTGGAGGCCTGGCATTCCACACATTCACAAGATGTCTTGTCAGAGGTGAAGGAAAGGTTTGGTAATCAGATAAATCTGTGCCGGGACCGAGGATTGAGCCCCGGGCCCCAGCACAGAAGTCCGACACCTTACCCCTAGACCACCAGGTCACCCGATATTGATATTGTTCAAAGTAATTATTTGATTTCTAAATTAAATAGGACTATAGGGGTTTATGTTGAGTTGCACTTTTTTATTTTATTTTTCACTCTTGTGACTTAACCCCTTTTAAACTGAGATACTAACACATTCAAACAACCTCATCAGGAGCTAATCCGCTGGGATTAGTTTTAAGAGTATTCATCAACTGTTTCAAAGTACCTACCGCCAAACCACGCACTGTAATATGACCTTGATAATAATGTTCTTCGATTGTCTAGTTAGACTAAGCGGATATCATTTTACTTTGAAACTTCTAGAAGGAACCTCATTCTTCCATCGCCGGTTTAACTACATAGAAACACAAGGTAAAGTAATAATATTTACACTGTAAATAAATAGTAAATCATATGCACAATTAAGTCAGATTTTCATAGTAAGCCCATTATTTTAAAACTGGAATCTCATGTTGCTACAACGGTGATAAAAGAATATTTAAACTTTATTTAAATTCTTAGTCCCTTTGATTAATTATGTAAAGAGAAATTATCTATACTAACATTATAAAGAGGAAAGATTTTATTTTTTGTTTTTTGGTTTATAATGGGTAAACTCAAAAACCACTGGACTGATTTTAAAAATTCTTTCACTAATATAAAGCTACATTATCAGCGAGTAACATAGGCTATATTTTATTTTGAAAATTTAATTTATTCCTCATAAAAATGTCGATAGTCACTCATATTTTATGGTAGAGTCTATGATGATTCTTCAATATGTGTGTTGAAAATAATATAGCGGAAGGGGGAAGGGTGTAGTTCAGTAATATAGAGCTCAGAACATAGAAAATGAAATTTTTACCGGTTCTCTATAGATGTGAAACGTGGTCTCTTACCTTACATGACGAAATTAAATGCAGGGTGTTTGAAAACAAGGTGCTTAGGAAGATATTTGGTTTGAAAAGGGATGAGGCTACTGGGTAGTGGAGGAGTTACATACCCTGTACTCATCACACGGCATTGCTAGGATAGTCAACTCTCGTAGGTTACGGTGGGCAGGACATGCAGAGAGAATGGGAAATTCTAGCTTGTTCAGGTTACTGACTGGCAAACCCAATGGAAAGAGACCATTGGGGAGACCTAAACACATATGGGAGGATAACATTAAACTAGACTAATCATTACACCTTTGGAGTGACAGGGATAACATCCACCCCTAATTTATAGACCTGAAGATGACGTTTGTACGTTGAAACATGAAGTCATGTCAACCTTCCTTTAGGCGTTCAAGACTTGAGTGGAACTAAATATCAGCTAAGGAACGTTTATATAGTCAACAACTTTCTATTTAACATTTATTTCTCTATTCTATATAATTCGTTTTTTTCTTCCAAGTTCTATTCTTATAATTAACTTCTCTAACCTCTATTAAATTAATTTTCTGCATAATATTCCCTGTTCACTTTCATTATTACAGTTTAACTATTCTTAAGTCGACAGTTTATTTATCAACAATTTTACCTTAGACTGTTAATTATTTTTATTCATTAATATACTTAATATATCTTTCTTTATATAATGTTTTAATCTTTTAACCTGTAACCTTATATTATGTGATTTTTCATTTGTATTGTTTCTTGTTTTAATTTTAATACGTTTCCTGTATTTTACCCCATTTAATTGTTTATTTTCTACTCTATTTATACTCTCTAATAGGATTGTTATAAGTTTTTATTATTGCTAGTCTTACTATTATTCTGTCGGTCAATCCATCTTCTTTTCTATATTGATGTAACCATATATTATATTCTGACTCTTTATTCTATATTTTTAATTTTTTAAAGCTTCTTGTCTTAAATACTTAATATGTTTTTAAATTAATTTCCATGCTGTCTTTTTAACTTTTACCTCTTATTTCATCTTATTATCTTTTCATTTTTTAATTAGATCCTTTTGTATACTGTTTTTATCAGGCGTTCCTTTGAATAATTATTATTAAAATTCTCCTTACTAAATTACTATGAATATAACTAATATGTATAGGTTGTAATGAGGTGGACTGTATAGAACTAGTTCAATATAAGAATAAGTTGCATAATTTTGTAAGTACTGTAGTGGACTTTAAAGTTTCTAATGCCTTATATTAAATAAATAAATTCACAAGGACGTCATTACTGGAAATTTTATAACTTTATAGATGAACATTCAGTTAACAAATCAAATGAAACATATTTATAGAATGCCAAATTCTAGTTACATACAATCAATTATGTTGGTTGACAGTGGGATCCCTGTAAAAATCATTGTCTTGCTTAATTAAAGTGTACTCGTTAATCGTTGAATTGGCTGCAAAATATTGCACTAGAATTGATTCGAACCCTTTTATTCGACACACTTATTACAAGTCAGGGCATAAATAGGTGTGAAACTGATGTCACGTGGTCTGCATGGAAACTTAGAGGAGCTTATTAGGTATTTAATTGCCAGTTAGAGGAAAACTTTTATTTTTACCAATTTCCTAGTTGATATCTGTAAAATGAGCAATTTCCCACCATCTTAAGACTTAACTAAGTCCCATGCTTTTCAACTGAATATTAAAATCCATACGTAATTTTATATACATATTAATATTAAAGGTGTGGAGCGATTAAATTATATGTCATAAATAGTTATAATCTAATAATTATTTGATAATAATATTTATGGTTAAAAAAATGTGTGTGTGTGTGTACTTATGTACGCGCGTGAGAAGTTATACTTCTTTGGCATCATTAAAAAATAGTTTTTAATTGCATGCAAATAATTAATTACAATAAAATGATTTTAAAAAATTAGAAAATAATAAATATATATGACATAATTTGTACTAAATATTATAAGATTCTTAATTTTAAATATTGATTATTTAATATTTTAAAAGTAAATGAATAAATTTAATAATAAATTCAAAAATTGAATTTAAGTTTATTCATTTTTTAAATATTTATTATTTTCTTAATTTAATATTCACTTTTCATTTTTATCAAAAAGTTTATTAAATGTTTTATTAATTTTATTACTTTATTTTGTAAATATTAAATAACCAATAATAAATATTTACCAATAATATTTAGTATTAATTATGTTAAATAATAATATTTTAATTTATATCAATAAATAATACATACGGATAGTTAACCTCAATTATATTGGAGCACTTGAAAAAGTCTATAAGCACAATTTTTTTCACTAATATTTACGAATAGTAAATAATATTAACCAAAATATTCAATTTAAATCACTACTGAATATCATTTATTAGCACATATATAATTCGCACTTGTATGAAACTAAAACACGTGTTGTGAATGTAGAAACTAGAAACATATGGATAAATATTATATATATGAAAACAGTGATCAGAGGCGACGAGCGTACCAACATGCGCGACTAACAGAGGTTCTATTTCTATTTTGTTGGTAGCTTTTTTTTTCCAAGACTTAATGAGCGATTTAGCTTAAACCTGTTACTTTTGTGTTACAGTGATGCGCGCGCATCTTAAAATTTCACTCTCATAATTTTTTCATAACGCGCCTAAAGAAGTATAACTTCAAAAATACATAATTTATAAACCTATATAATTTCAAATTTGATACTGTGTGGTGTTCACAGACGAGATTTTTTGCACATGCGTTAAATAATTAAACAAAGGGGAAAAAAAATTAGTTAACTGACCTTTGCGAACCGTGAAAGTGAACAACTGTAAAGAAGAGACGATGGCTGGGGTGACCCAATCTGTTTTTTTGAACAGTCATTTTATTATTTTCCACGAGAGAGTTCCATTGATTTGTGCACCAAGGGTAGAGACGCTTAAACTCACACGCAAAGCTGAATTTACACGTATGCTGAAATTTGAAAGTAGTACAGTGAGTCCGCACCTCCTAATGGTGCAGCTGTTCACACACGCGCGGAAAGTTGGGAATCTCTGTTTACCCATGATGCATTGAATCGTCAAACATAAAAACGTAAATCAGCTGTTTGCCTCCAATATTTTGTCTTGATAACCCTTGTTTATTCTCTTGAGCAGTCATCAACATTATGGACAGAAAAATGAAAATATCATTCCTTGCTGCTATATCAGAAGAAATTGATCAGTCTTTATTTTAAATCATCAGTTTTGATAGACGCCATCATGAGAATATGCTGTGTTTATAAATAACGCATGCTTGAAAAATTGCACATGCGCTGATCGGGTATGTTAGGCGAGCTTTCTGTAGAAGCGCTGGAAAAGTTGAAACTATCTTCACTTGAACCGTGGGGCTACGCTGGCCACGCGGACTTCTTGTGATTGGATTAGAGCTGTCACGTGCCCAAATATTAGCACGGCTCTCGCTAATGATGGGCACAATCGAGTAATTCTAAGAATCGAGAAAATTACTCGGGTAATTTTTAGCAAATCATCTACTCGAATCGTCCCGTGGCAATCGGTTGGATAATATTACTCGGGAGTCTTGCAATGGGATTCGATATGTCAATAATCTCTTCCTGTAGTATTTAGTCGACGCAGACAATGACCTCCACCCCCATATTTTCAGTTTTCACGTTGCACGTAGTCAATATGAAAGTATGCGTTTTAAGAATTGTATCACCAAAAAAAATGTGTTGTGCGCTTTTTAATCAAATAAACATTTCTTAATATATTCATGTTAAAGAACTTTATAATAATTGTACCTTTTTAAAAGTGAAAACAGTTTTTATTGTTTCTCTATTTTGTATCTTACTCTAATAATTTTCAATTTATAAATAATCATATTTTACTAAGGAGAAATTATGATATAAATAATTAAGAAAGACATTAATTATTTTCGTTACATGCGATTGTGGAAATAAGACTGCCGAGGTGCCGAGTAAGGGAAAAATCTAGTAACTTTCATCGATTACTTTTAGAAAGAATCGGAAATATATAAGCTTAGTTAGCATGCTTTTCGATTGTGTACTTTACATCTGCGATTAATTTGTATTGATAATGCATGTGCAACTTTTAAACCATAAAGGGCCATTTTTGTGTAGCAACAGAAACTGATGAAAAATTAGCTCTAAGGGGATATCCGTTTTAAATTGAAATAACATGGTAAAGAGTTCAGCCAATAAGGTCGATTCTTACTCAGCTGGTAAGAAAAGATAAAATAAAAGAATGGAAATGTCCGAGTAAAGTTATTCGAGTAATCCCAGAAGAATCGAGTACTCTCGATTACACAACACAATCGAGCTACTCGATTGTGCTGATCACTAGTTCTCGCTTTCCAGCGAACATGTGAATCCACAGTAATGATAAGAGAGAGCGGGAAGAACGAGACTAGAGCCATTAGGGGATAGGGGGAGGAATTAAAGCAAGTGACAAAAAATCAGTGTGGTGCTGACACTTAGCCAGTAGCTAAAAATTAGTGGGGGTGCTGCTTCAGAAAATGTTTAGCCTTTGTTTTAAAATCGTGTAAAAGGAAAAAAAACCTGTATAGAAAGAAAATTTATCAAGGAACTTGCTAAAATCTTCGCAAAAAAAAACTTTTTTTACTTACTTTAACTTAAATTGTTACAGTTCATTTCATTTAAAAATGAAGTCCATTCTTCTTGTTTTAATTTGAGCAAGAAGTTTAATCATCTTCTCCTTGACAATTGAGGAAATTTTCCTCCATTGAAAATACTGCAAGCGCATTTAGTCTTTCTGTTAAATAAAAGAACCGAAAAAAAAATTAATCAAATAGAATAGCTGGAAGCAGAATAATAATCTAATTCTACACTCTTCTACACTTTATAACATTCAAGAATATGGTACACGGTTTTTAAGCACAACACACGCTGAGTAAAGAAATAACTTCCTTCCACCATCATGCCAGAGCCGGCACTGCGAGAGCAACAGTGCAGCTCTCTACCTGGCAGTCCCACTTTCCTCCCCACCTCCTCCTATGTGCACATACTCACAACAGTCAAACACCACGTCGCTGGCACTGTGAAGCGCACAGTTCCATACAAAGATTTTTGTATCTATTTCATAAACTGGGGGATGGCTACTGAAATACTGACATTAAGCTTAAAGAATATATATTGCACTACAAAAATAAAGAAAGAATTAAAGAAAAAATGACTCATTACATTAAATGTTATCGATAATATGAAGTGGAAATAGGGA